>OMNM01006754.1:30488-43797 GCA_900302745.1 Parablennius parvicornis
CATCACATGCTGGAGTGAGAGAGGAGGGGGAGAAAGAAGAAACTGCCAAGTGGGCTGAGGCTAAGGCCAGTCCATCTCAAAATCAACACAACGATAGCGGAAGAAATCAAACCAAGTGACTGGAACCGTTATCACATCTTCCATTTACCAGGCTATTATCTCACAAAGACGCACAACATACAGGCCGGCAGAAACAAATCAATGCAACAATAGCCGTCATACTCATTACTATGCGAGTGTTTGCCGTGCCAGAAAGTCCTTCTGCCTCATTTGTTTTCTTGAGCCTCATGAAGTCATAATGGACAAACTAACCACATTGCCTCCACACAAATATTTCAAATCCATGTGAGATTTAAATATAGCACGTTTCTCCATTCCTGTCTATGTGAAGCCTGTCATATATATGATTCTCTTTTATACAGAGAGTAAAAGGATAGGAATTTCTCTTTCACACGCAATCAGAGCCCACAACATCTGAGGCATGTTCATGAGAATGCATTTTGCTTTAGAACTTGTTTGCAGACTAAACATCTACCCACTCAGACAAACGAGGGAACACGGCTACGACAAGCAAACAACCTGGAGACTTTAATCATAAAAATTAACATAAACATTTGAATAAACATGGTAAAGGCAAATCTTCCCTCAGTAAATCCACCGCAGTAATTGCACAGAAAGATAATGGCGCAATTCCTTCTCCATTCTGTTTGGAATTTCAAAACGGTCTATGGAATCTGTGAAATTTCTCAAGCTCCGATGTGGAGGCGTTCTGCTGAGTGCCCCACAAATGAAATTCGATGGAATCCCCACCTCCCCAAGACTTCTGCAGCCTCTCCATCATGATATGTGATGAATGGTCTCACACTCCTGAACAAATAAGTCTTCAGCCTGAGATCTTGCTTTGTTTTCCCTGTATTTGCATAACCTCAAGTAGACGGATCACATTGCTTAAATAGGCCCACAAGGCTGCCTGCTATCACTGTATTGGTTGACATAGCACCGTGACATTTTTGCATCCAATCACAGAGCTGGACGTGAGCAGACTATGAATATATGAGAGTAGTAGGTTGCAGGATTAAATCCTTGGCTCACGTTAGTAAGTAGCAGAAATATAAGTCAGCTGCACCAGTTAGTGTTTCATTCATGTAAAAGGTCTCTTAACGGTCAGACGGCTACTAGTCGGGGCACCAGAACCGTCATAAAATAGTCTGCCTCAGCTCAAGACTGGAGTAGTAAGAATGGAAAGATGCCATTAATCAAAGCCAGTATGTATGGTTCAGCAGTATTTTTCATTGAGGAAAAATGGTCGCATGTAGGCTGTCTCACAAAAGAAAATCTAATTACTCCACTTGAACAAAGAGCAACCATACCCCACAAGCCTTTAGATATTAACCTGCACAGTTGAGCAGCTGTCGCTGCCGCGAGCAGTGCTAGCCAGCCAAACTCAGGCCAATTGGAGATCACTTAGTCTGGGATGCTACGATTCAGTCTTGAGAAGACAGTGTGGAGGACTGTCATTAACATGACAATGACCTCAACAGCTATGCCGTCACTTAATTTAATTAAAAGAATATGGTAAATGGAGTTCAATTATATAGTGCTTTTCCACTGATTTAACAGCCCCCCAAAGCACTTTAGTGGGGGGGCTCAGTCGGGTACAACTTTACAATGTTAGCCACATTCACACATCTTTCTCAAGGAGATTTTGACCGATGGGGCATCCAACCCGAAACCATCTGATTGAGAGCCAACTCACTCTACCAACTGAACCATAGCCAATCTTACCAAAAGGGAAGGCTTCAGGAAAGTAAAGGAATGCATTGGACTTTAAAACAGATGATAACTCTTAGAGTATTACAAGATGCACTTCAGAAGCATCTAAAAACCATTAAGTTTTTTCAAGATCGTGATCGCAGCCTTTAGGGCACTTTATCTAAACCACATTTATTGGGGCAATGTTTCAAATACCGAACTATGAATTGTACTTGTGTGCAAGTTTTGACCTGTTTTTGAGGTTTTCTACTTCATGAGGCAAGTCGACAAGCCATAAATCAATTTTTTTTGTTTAGTGGACATACATTTTTTTTTTACATCAGACAACACTAATCTGCAAGTTTTCCACACCCAGATGAAGGCATGCATACATGTAAACCATTCCCTCACTTATTGTTTGGTATGTCCTGGCAACAGGAGCTAAGGTAATGTGTTTTACAAAGTGCTGTCTGCAGCAGAACACAATTTATCTTTTAAAGAGATGAATGTGTGTCGGGTCAATATTAGGGAGAACAAGCTGCTGTATTTACAATCTCCAGACAGCTTCAATATCCTGAGCTCTCACGTTAGAAAACATGTTATATTTGAGTTTGATGGCTTCAATAATGTAATTTCATCAATTCCAATCAATACTAGATGAGGGAAAATTAAATAATTTTTATTCAATTTTTATGTTTATGGGTCTATAACATAAATGTCAGAGGTATTGAAAAAGGTATGCATTGATCATTACTCATTGGTTTAATGAGTAATGATTAGTATTTTTGATTTATTTTTTACCATTGTTTTCAATTTGTTGCAGTCATCTTGACCTTACAGTTCATTCACTCTGCAGCTTATCCTGTGAATGCCAGCTTACAATATAAGGTACATTTGGGGATTTCAGCACACACTGGCCTCCTGTGGTGGACGCCATGCCAAAGATTGCAAAGCTTATGCTCACTTGCAGTTTAAAAAAACAATGCCAAACGCCAGCTCAAACTATCCAGAGCAGAATATATTTAGTGTAGAGTACAGTGCTTATGTCCACCCAACAACAATGCTGAGATCCACTGTTGTCATTTCTCTTACAGAGATCAGTGGGGTAGGCTACCCTCGGGGTGCCAGAGAGCTTCAAGAGAGACTGCAGCAAGAAGAGATTTTGAGGTCAGCAAGATGTCTTTTCCCCAAACATTTATTTTCTTTTAATGTTTGAGAAAGAATCCATGATAAAAGCAAACAACTACACGATTCCATTCCATCAATATGAACTTTATACATGTGTTGGAGTTATACAATTTATGTGGCACACACACACACACACACAACTATTTTTCTGCTTTTGTGCATTTATATCTTTTCTCTGTGAGCAGTGATATGGGACACTACCCAAGTCCAAGGTCAATTTCCCTGAGGGAACAATAAAACCTGTCCTGACTCATCTTGTGTCTGTCCTGTCTCGTACATCACTTTTTGCTGAATACATCTGATTGTTGTAAAAATCATATTTTACAGAAAAGATTGAAAGGTAGACATGTTCACCTCATTCTCTTGATGATCGAGGCACGTCAATGCCACGATTAGCACAAGTCATTTTTTGATTAATAACTGTTAATACTTCTGAGTCCCAGTCCAACGTAATGTGTGATATGATTCATGTGATAGGCTTCGAGTTATTTGAATACTTATAACCGCTGATGTGCATGTCTGAATGTATAAAGGTGTGCATGGTAATGTCCATGTGAAGTTACGTGTCATTGTGTTGCCCAAATTAACCCTCATGTATGACCTTGCACTGTGTCAGCAAAAACCTGTATTAGTTAACCTCTAATTACTATTGTACATCCTATTCAAAGGCTAATATCCATTAGCAATGCTCAAGACATGGATCATAAAGTTGGGAGACAAGTGCATCTAAAATCAGGAGAACCATCAGACATGGTTCTCTTTATTTACACGATGGGTGAACATTCGGTCCAGTCGGTGTACAGAGGTCAGACGGGCTATTCAGAGTGGTCATTGCAATCCTCTGCCTCACACACAGGCCCACACTTAGGCTCTCTTCAGCACTCTCCTCACTCTCATTGTGTCATTCATACTCTCTCTCCACTTAAAGTGCCCATTAAGCTCTATAATACTGGCTAACATCCAATCTGCTGCCACTGAAGAAGGATTGAACTGTAAACTGCAGCGGGACTGTGTTCACATTCAAAGGACGTGTCATATTTTCTTATACATGAGAAAGGGACTGGCTGCCTTTTTTTTGTGATTATGAAAAGTTATGACTTCATAAACAAGGCCTGTGCAATTTCCTGACCATGATTATAAAGTTACTTAGTCAAACTACTGACTTTATTATGATGATCAAAGTATATGTATAATTGTATATATTCAGCTACATATTTTACAGATTGTTTAGGTGACACAAGGTTGCATTGGAAGATAATCTACTGTATGTATATATATATAACGACGCAACGAGAGAAAATTAATATGGTTGAGATTTCTTTGCGTTACTTCCCCACGAACATTGATAAACATTGTGCTGTGTTAATAAGATGACCTGATCTGATACCTTACAAGAGCTGCACCTGTTCGTCAACATTTGAGAGTTAATAACACTAGTGACATGACTGAGGAAAAAGTAAATTAAATTTCTTGCTGCAAATATGCTATTACAGAAAAGAGAAAATTCGCACAGGGGCACACAATATGGCTCATGCATGAGCCTGCAGAGGCCACACAAACACTGTGACCTTATGTTCCACAGAAGCAAATATTTCCATCTCAGGAGGAGTCGCTCTATGAAATGCACATGAATAGATACAACAACAAAAGGTATCCAATTACAGACTACAGCTAAAGCAAACACAGCTTTCGTCCGAGATTTCATCTTGACATATTTCAGCTAAGATTTTGTATACCCCAGAAAGCCACTTGCACTTTGCTGGGCCATTACATGACGTCACCAGGAGGAAAACAACAGAGGGGAAACAACAGCCGTCCAGCCTGTCACAGAGCGAAACCAAGATTGAGATAGCGGGTGAACAGCAACAACAGTCATTTTACATGATGGAGCGTTAGGACTCCTGTGTGTGTGCGTGTTTGTGTGTAAGGAGGAGGAAGAACAAATGATTAAATGCCCTGTAAAACCTTTACAATGATATGAGGGTAATAGAAATAACTGTTAATTGACTGACTCCAATTTAGTTGAGCCAATAATGGCATTGTCACAATTATAACCTCTTGTATTTCCACTCATTGAGTATTTGAGTATATTAAGGTCTTCTATTACATGTGAAACCATTGCCTCTCATACTGTGCTGGTCCTTGACATTTCTCCACTCAAAATGTGTGAATTGCAGTTCAACAGGTCGTTGACAGTCCTTCATTTAAATTGTTTCTATTTTGCCATGTCAAGATTTTTCAGTGCAGACTGTTGTGAAAGCTTCGATTGAAAAAAAAAAAAAAAAAAAGAAAAAAAAAAGATGATGGTACAGAAAGAATCACAAATGTCTCCATGAGAGAGTATAAAAGCTGACCTTGAAGCCAAAGTGAAAAGAATCAAATGCATCGCAGTGAGGGTGAATGACCAGCAACAGACTTGTTAGCAGCCATCAGCATATGATCATTTTCAAAAATGTTACAGCAACGAGACACAAATTTATACAATTACAAAAATAGGCTAATACAGATACACCAATCACCTATAACATTATAACTGACAGGTCAAACTAGCAACACTGATTATCTTGTTCTCATAGCCCTTGAGAGAAACATCAGACAGGCTGCAAGTGAATCTTTTATGTTAGACAAGAAAAATATGTGAACATAAGCTTTTGAGCAAGTTTGATAAGAACCACGCTTTAACAGTATGACCAGCGGGTCATAGTTTCTCTAGAACTGCAGCTGTTGTATGGCCTTCTCTTTCTTAGTGGTCAATATGTTTTAAACGTAATCTGAGGAGAGGACAGCAGTTACACAATGATAAAGTCATGGACTGACAAGCTCACTGATCCATACTTGCGAAAAGACGAGCTTCTGCTGGTTCTGAAAATGAGGTACATTCGTTTATAGCTTTCCCTACTGTTGCCCCATTAACAAAGATTTTGTCAGGTGGACATAATGCTATTGCTAATATGTGTATGGAGTGTTTATTATGATGAATCTGTGCACTTCTGTCCAAAATAAATAACAGGTTTTCAATTCGCTTACGTTATTCACATAACATGCAGATTCACTTCATATTAATTACTGTAAAAAGTGTTTTGTTTTTTGGAGAAGTCCAACTATAATCTATGAGGGGAAAAAAAGCTGTGATGGTGCCAGAGAATAGTGTGCTGGTGTCAATGAAATTTATTCACAATTCAAACAAGCATTTAACCAGCATGGCTATTCCAACATCTTGAGGTGACATGTTGTGTGCTCTAGTACTTCATCAAACCATAGTTGGTTTTCCAACAGAACAAAGGACATAAAACAAGCCTCCAGGTTAACAGATTTTTGACCAAGTAGAAAACAGCTGCCTCAGATGACTGGGCAGAGACAATCACCCCACCTGAATAGATGACTGACATCACAGGGTGAAGGAAACTCAGCTCAAAAAGGGCTAAGATTATGTGGAAACTCCTTCAACACTGTTGGAGAGGCTCTCGCTGATGACCTCATGATGATGGTGTAGAGGCTGAAGAGAGCGCAAAGCTGTTATAAAGGCAAAGGGCGACTGCTTTCAATGCAACTTTGTATTGAGCACAATGACTGGTAAGTACTTCATGTCTATGACAATACTATTTTTAGCAGGAACAAGTAGAATCAAGTCGGTCATGATTTGTTAAACCTGACCTCATCTCATAAGTTTGGATTGATGCAAGATAGTGGTTAGAGATCCAGTTTGATCTCATAACAGGAACAATAAATCAGACTCTAATGAAACCTGGGATGTAATTATAATTTCATCTAAATCTGCTTTGAATCTCCTGAAAACTGAAGCCATGTACAAGACCACAGTCCATCAATATCATATTTAACAATCACTTGAAAATAGATCTACACGTTCTGACCTGTGTTGTGAGATCAAGCAGGTCTCCCTCAATTGGGGAGCCAAACTCTGACATTTTAAATTTATTTATGGTATGTTCTTTAATACACATAGAATGTTTTACAGTTTTTTCTACATAAGCTGAGATTTGGGTTGATTTTTATTGAGATGTGTGGATTTTATATTGTTTGGGCTGAAAACAGTGAGTCACATATGGCAACCTGACCAGCGTGCCATCCATATTTAATTCTGTCAGCAGTGGCTTTGGCACATGTGCTCTGGAGTCTGAAACTACAAGTCCTATCACATTCCATACGGCAGTCTGATAGAAGGCGCGTTTAAAATGTAATCTGAATGATGAAAAATGAAAAAAAAAAATCGTATCCCAGTGAAAAATGTGAACTGAGCATCAAGACCTCTAGTGTGAATGTAGCCTTGGAAACCAGAGATTGCAGTCCCAAGCTCACCGCTTTAAACTACAGTCTGTTTCTTTCAATTAGCATTCCTAATTTTGACGCTGTAGCTGTGCTAAGCTGTTGTAGCAAGTTCTAACGACTCATTAAGTTTGCTTGAAGTTACATCAGTTAGTTGGAACCCAGATGATAATGTATACGTGCTATTTTGGTCCGAGTTAATCAGTAATTTTCACATGCCAGTAGTTTCAACTGCAGGTGCTCGACTCCTAGCGCACAAATGAGGGGGATATAGTAATCATGCACAACTTGGAATGACATCTGTTCCTGAAAGAAACAAGCTTCTTGAATAAGGACAATAAGCAGGAACGAACTCCAAGCAGACAGTGAGAGAAAAGTGTTGCCAACAGTCAGCCCAGCAGAAAATAATGGCTGGTGAGAGCAGTGGCGTTATAGTAGCATGTTACTTCATGACACACTGTTCCCAAGATTGGCTTCTTCACACTCATCTTCCAAATCCCTTTGACCATCTTAACTTTGATGTCTGCTTCATTCCAGCCATTGTTTTCCTGCCACAGGGCAAGACTGCATGCACTTTGAAATATCAGTTTTAATGGAAGTCATCGATGCAGCAGCTGTATTCTAAAGTAGCTGCTCTGAACTCGGCACCCACTGGAATACGACTATTACCTACTTTCTAAAATGATTGTTGGGCAGTTGAGGACTTCATTTCACAGCTAAGTAGATCTCCAGTAGCCTAATCCGAATCTATACCCAATTGAATTTAGCGTGAGAGCCAGATCTACAGTACACAGAGATTCATGATGCCAGTGGTGTGGAAAATACTCTCACTCCTCTGAGAAAGGAAGTATTTAAATGGACAGGCTTACACTCTTACTGCAAGAACTGGTCAAAGTCAATAAACACTTTCACTTCCTCAACTCCACATTTCACCTTAAAGCAGCAGGCAACATAGATAAAGACTAAAGCAGACGTGCTGAGGGGTGAAAACATAACATAGATACTCCCTATGCAATCTAACCAGGAACGTTTCTTTAATCTCCAAGGTCTGTCTCAATTTGTAATACAGAAACACAAACACGGTTATGATGGAGAGAAAATAAATGAAAAGGTCAAGTCAATTTGAATGAAGCCAAATATCACGATGGAGAATCTATCCCTGATCATATGCTACATCACTCTATTTTCTTATAGCAGATGGGGAGGCCATGCAAAGTAAATACTAGCATACAGCTAAATTAAAGCAGTCATACTGCTCGAGAGGTAATCTCTCATGATAGAGAGACATTGAAAGAAAATCTTCACAAAAAAATCTTTACTTCTTTGTACACACAAAGGAATGTGTACACAGCACAATAAGAGATGCACTAAAATAAGTGTTATGAAGATATAAGTGTAGATTTGTGTTTTTTACAGCACTCACCACAGTTGCTGCACAGGGAATGGGTAATGGCTGGTAATGGCTAAAGCAGTGTGGTGCCGAGGTACTTATGTGTACAACAGGAAGAGAATGTAATATCGGCTGCGTAATGTCATCAAAAAGGCACTATGCTATAAAGAATTGCTTTATTTTTTCACCCAAACATTACTTTGTTTCGAAAGCAATAGGCGATGTATTCATTAATTTGATCATTTATGTGGAGTTTACCTCAGCTGACATTCGGCAGGGGGCATCATTCACACAGCAAAAGAAACCAGTTCATCACAGGACAAACACAGAGAAACGCACAACCACCCACATGCAACCTCATACCTACAGGCAACTCGATCACGACATAAGTGTAATGTTCGGTT
This sequence comes from Parablennius parvicornis, assembly GCA_900302745.1. Classification (NCBI taxonomy): domain Eukaryota; kingdom Metazoa; phylum Chordata; class Actinopteri; order Blenniiformes; family Blenniidae; genus Parablennius; species Parablennius parvicornis. Next base: position 39,507 of record OMNM01006754.1, read on the forward strand.
CTTCACACACTAGAAAAAGCTACTGACACATCAGGCAACCCTGGCAAAGACAGTCACCACATGCCACCAGTAACATGCAGCACAATGTACAACTACTGAATCGAGTTAGTAGCAAAGTGTTTTTTTCCCAATCCATTTTTTTCCTTCTTATTGCCAAAATACGATCATGCATAATAGTCAAAGCTGAATTACATAATTGTAGCTGATTCAGTTTGTGCTAAAACAACTTCAACCATTTCCGGTTACTCATAAATGATTATAATACAGTTTCCATGTTGTTAGGACACTACACAAAAAAACTATTTACAAAGTCTTTTGGACAAGGAGATTTCAACCTTCGACAGAACCAGGCTCAGAGGAATGCAGCCATCTGCCTGGACCAGTTTGCTCAAGCAAAGTGATTAACGACAGGGGACATTATGAAAAGAAAACCTTCTGGTTTGGAAATGCGAGGTTTTAAAAAAAAAAAAAAAAAAGCTAGAAGAAGCTAGTTAAAAAATCTGCAAAATTAAGAAGAAAAATGTACGGCAGTCAATATGAATATTATCAACATGCGTGGTGTTCTGTAACCATGTGTTGAGGTTTGTGTCACGGAGAATTTGATGCAAAAGTGACAAGATGCAAAAATTGAAAGTGTAGAAAATAGATTTATTATAGTAAAATACTACAAAATCAAACTTAACTATGTTTTCAATTACTGTTCAATGATTAGTTTAACCTTGCAAACTGTAGCAGCTTTTAATTCCCACAAATATACAAAAATCACATTTATCAAATACCCATATTCTTTTTCCAAGTCCAGTCTCTCTAACACTGCTCGCTTCTCACTGTCCTGTGAATGAGAGCCCCCAAATTTCCCTGACTACCTGATTGCTTCAAACTGGTGCTTTTTTTCCACTGCACAGTATGGGATGGGTTTTCATGTGTTTCCATTCACAAAAGTTATGGATGGTATCAAAGGTACCATACCTAACTGTTACCATTTTTTCGCACTACAGAACGGGTCCGTTAAGGAGGAGCAAAAACACTCTTTTGGAGCTGGTAAACTTAGGAAACACCATCTGCAATTCTCCACAGTTCTTGTTCTGGATGTGCCCGCACATGGTCAGAAAAACCATTCACCGCTACCATGGTGCGCATGTGCACTGCTCTGCTTTTGCAGAAAAGTTGTGTGTTAGTGTTCCGGAGGATGGTACATTCTGAAAAAAAGATTTCATCTTCACACAAAGTCAGTTGGCAAGGCAAATTAAGTTCGTACTACAACAAGAAGACTAATTCAGGCCCATAACATTCTGAGAAAAATAAATAAATTAAAGAATCCAATGCAAGCTGTCTCTGCCTTAAATATAACATTCACATTATATATACAATTTTTTTTCTTTTTTACTATTTCAATTATTTGTTTTTCAGTTTGTTAATTTTTCAAGTGAAAGAAAGTGGAAAATGGAACACATTTTATAATACAGCTGTGATTGGCATATTTTCACTCTCCTTCAGACCTTCCTGTCAAGAATCATTAAACGGATCTATCAAAAAAAATAACCTGCAGCAGCTAGAATAGACTGGGAATTCAAAAACAAAACAAATAACATTACACAAATATTCAAGGCAAAGCCTCTGTGGAGTTGTCACTGATGGCAACATTACTGCACACACCACTTCAACAGTATTCCCTCATGGGATGTGGTACAAACACGTCTTGTGGTTCCACATATGAAATATTCTTGAGCAACACTACTTTGTGATTCCCATCACATGTTCAGCCGTAAACCACAATGAAAATACTCCATTTTGAATTAAATCTGTTTGAAGTGCGTTCAGCACTGAGCAACATATGAAACATGAGGAAGTTGTGTCAAAGCAATAAAAGCACATTAGACTCGGCACAAGTTGTCACTGTAAACGTTTTTAATGTGATTAATTCATTGAAACTTAGTGTGGTATTAGTTTGTCATTTTTACTTACAATATTTATAAAAAAAACAAAAAAACGTGATCAGGAGCATCCAAACATGTTGTATGGAGACGTGTAGTGACGTACTTATTAGCACTATCATTTCAAAGTTAGATAATCCCGGGTTTGAGTCTGGATTGCGGGGCCTTTGCTGTGCAGTTTGCGTAATTGTCTTAAATGTGCCCGGGTTTCAGCATTCGAGGTTACAAGGTATTAAATGGTGTTAGATGTTACTGTGATTGTGTTGATCGTGATGGACCTTTGATTTATCTCGCAAGCATAGAAAATGAATGGGTAGGTAACAAATTGTTTGGCATTAGCCCTCACTTGATTATAATGTTACCTAATAACCTTTTGTTGTCTTTTTTTACTTTAAGAAAACAGTTTGGGTTTTTGGTAAACTGGATTCCTTTGTGACAAGGACAGAACACAATACGGTTCTTGTAATTAAGCAGTGAGGGAAATGCTCTGGGTTATGTCTCTGTCTCTCCCAGTAATTAAAAGGGGGGAAAAATGTGAAAGCAAGGAACTGAAGATAAAATAATGAACACTGGAGGTTCTTGCATGTAATTTAGACTCCTGAATGAATGAGGTACTCTGCAGGGAAGAAGAAAAAAATAGCTGCATTCGAAGTAATGTTGCATCACCACTTGAATGTAAACGTATTTGTCAGGGAAGAAGATGTATAATTCATCGACGTATCGCATAGTGCCATGAGTCATAAGGCGTCCATCATATGGATAAGAGCCAGGATCGTTACATGTGTGTGGTTTCTGGAGAGCCGCAGCGCTGTACCTGCATGTTTCTGTCCCTCCCCTGGGCCCCATCTCAATGATCCAGTAACAAGCCATCTGTCATTGTCATTGTAATTAATCTGCTGCTATTTAGTGGGTAATGAGATGCTGTCGTGGGTTTTGTGCAGCTTCACTTCCTAGAGACTTGTTTGCCGTCTCTGTCAGAGCAAGGAGACCAAAGGGGAGTGGCACGGGATGAGAGAGAGAGAGAAAGGATGCCAGAGGTCCATAACTGCTGCATCATGGCTGCTGCTGGAGTACAGACGGTCAGGATTTATACGCCAACATCCACCTGCTCCGACTGCGACACTTATAGCCAGGAAATCAAGCACTCATGACATGAGTGCTTAAAGCCGCCGACAGCCAAGAGCTTTTATAACTTATGTGGTGTATATCCACTTGTCTTCCTTCCACATAAGATATGTCAGACATAATAGGTCAGGAGACAGCGTCAAATTAGGCGGTGAAGCATAAAATATAACATAAGTATGATTGTAGTGACTGTTCCATATTTATCGCATTATTTACAGGAATGGTGCCAATTCTAGTGAAGCTAATCTGACGGAGTCGGAGTACCGGCTTGTTTTCAGACAAATCTTTTGCAATCAAGTGTGAAAATTAAAACACCGGACTCGGAGGGCTACTGCTGCTGGGGATGAAATTGCCCTGCCACATGTAATATGTCATACTAAACCATTGCATTCAACATTCACACAATTTGCCTCCTTCACTCTCGAAAGAATTCATGGGGGAATTGCAATCTTCAGGAAATGAATACATTTGGACTCTCTGATGGGGACGGACGGTGGCAGGACCTGTGAGGTTTTCATACGTAAACTGCATGAATGCAGGTTAGCTTCTTCAATCCTTCACGACGAGGTTTATGTATTACCTGACAGTTTTTACAACACTTTTACAACGGATCTGTGAATACATCATGCCAACAAAACCTATATAAAACAGAGCAATGAATGCAGAGCGGAGTCATTTGATGGACATAAAAATGGGTCTATTACCTTTCACAGAACTCCCTTCTTTTAAATAAAACATAAAATCGATCACGGCTGTCAGAGGAATGGATCGGTGTAACGAGACCGACGGAGGCGTGAAAACAGAATGATGAAGTGAACGCATGAAGTTTGACAGTCGAAAGAATGAAGTTATTAAACACAATTTGCTTTATTTAGTGTGAGCGGCAGCATCATTTTACTTCTCAGCCATGCTAGCCACCGACAGTCTCCCGCAACTGCCGCAATCCAATCAACTCAAGGAAATGAGGTGAGGACATGACCAAGCACAATCGGAGCAGAGTTTCGAGGGGATGAACAAATGATCCTGGTGAGCCCGGCGGGTCTCTTCATTTTCTACTTATTTACTGCCAACGGCTTCTGTCATCAGCATTCGTTACTGGGTTCATTTCAGCGATAGCACCCACGCTATTTCTCTGTTTACCAACAGCAAGGTGACTAAGCTAACCCTTCATCAAATCGAAACACTCACACACACTAAAAAGGCTTAAAATAAGGTGAAACTCAACAAACGAC
>OMNM01006759.1:7662-25640 GCA_900302745.1 Parablennius parvicornis
ACTCCCCCCCCCCCCCCCCACCTCCATTTCCTGCCCTCCGAGTTTTACTGAGAAATAGCCTTGACCATATGTAGAGGTCATGAGAACTATTTTGCTGGCAAAACATTCTGCCGTCCTCTCTGTGATGAGCTTGATGATCTTTCTTTTTCAGGAAAGCATGCATTCACTTGGCTTGAAACTGATGGTCTTGGAAAAAAAAAAAAAAAAGATACTGGTTTGTCAAGTCCAATAATTGAATACAATTGCAGTAAAGAACTGCTGGGAGTATATGACACGATGGAATTTCCCATCAGTTTTGGATCATGGACTTGGAGATGATGTCAGCTGCTTGTATTCCAGTGGTTGGAATCATTAAAGTGGGAGAGTAAGTTTCCAGATAGTTTTTACAGTCACTACTCACTCTTTTGGCTTTCAGTGGCGATATGCTGAGATATTGAAATTTAAATTAGAGGTGAGATGGAGCATTTGTGCTTGTGATAGTTTCCAGTGCAGCACTTCATGATCGCTGTGCAAAGTTTCCAGCCCTGCCCCGCAGACTATAATTTCCCATTTGTAAAAATACTGCTCAGACACATCATATTGGGTTTACTCTAAGAAAATACAACCCTCGTGCTATGACATGTATTCATATTTCATAGGTATTGTGTAATCTGAGAGTGCAGCCACATTCTATTGCCATTGAGAGCAGAAGGCTACCTCAATATCTCTGTGGTTTGGCTATTAAGTGAACCACACTCTTCCATAAGCTGCCGAGGAGTGGGGGAGGACATTTGCTCTTTATCTTATTTCATGTTTAATATATTTAGAATGAATAAATTCACTTCTTTTCACTTTTTGAAAATCAGTCATATGTGAAGATTTTATGTGACCCCCCAAAGCTACGCTACATTTATTATCCAAACATTATCCTTGCCAGAACCTGTAGGCTGGCCAGTTTCAAGCAGAATTGTGGCTAGCACACCAGCGTACGCTCACATACACACACATACACACACATATAAATGTAGGATTTAACAGTTTGTAGTTTTAACAGCTTTATAAAAAAAAGCTGCTTCTGAGTGTACAGCAAGAAGCGTATTGATTTGTTCCTGCCTAGTCTTAACTGTGCACTGCTCGGAGCCGGTCCTGCTAATTGAATACACCTTAAAGTATGATCTCATATGGCTGGCTTTCCTCAGGACAGAATGTGGGATTAGTTAAGGTATTGTGAATCCCCACAGCTGTTTTTCTGACGTGCCGTGCAGTCCAAGGGCACAGCTGCTCACACGTGTGCAAGATGAAAATTGTGGCAGGAGCGACCAATTGAAGTGAGATACGTGAAGAATTTGGGCACAAACTAAGTCGTCTCACAATGTTTTTTCTCATTATAATTAAGGCCAGGGATGACACATTTGACATGAGACTAAGAACTATATAATTTAGTCTGCACTGCGCTGCTCTAAAAAAATACAAAGCCCTCTCTGAGTGTGTGTCACAACTCAAAATATGGACATTTTTAAAGATATCCAAGAGTAAAATCAGCATGAAGACGAGGCAAACTTGTCCCAGCATTGAGTTAATATGCGTTTGAATACTGGGATGTTTTATGTTATGGATGATTTCTGCCTCACAGGAGTGAAACAGACAAAATGGCTATCATCCAAGAAACGGGGAATAATGGGGCTTCTTTGTTACCACAGAGAGGCCAACGCATTGAGCCGTAAATACCAGTGAATAATTCTTAATTACAGTCATGAATATCATGAATCAAAACAGTTTGTTGGTTGCTCAACCCTTTTCTTCTTTGTATTGCTGAAGCAAACTCCATATTTGTATGTTTATATAATGCTGGTGTTGTTCACAGCCGCCTGATAAAACCGAGTCAGTGCAGAGATCTTGACTGTGCACTGGCTTGAACAAGCTGATCCCTTTTTGTTTCTGTTCTGCACTTTTCCAGGGCATAACAGTTGGATGCCTCCCACTCTCAGGCTGTGTAACATTCTGGGTGACCTTGCATGAATTAGTCCTTTGTGTTCTCTCAATGGGAACTTTTACATATCTCCAATAACATTCAGAGATTTTACGTGACAAAAGGACAAATTGCCTTGATTTGCTTGACCTTCATTATCAGTGTTTGTCTTGGTTAGATTAGATATTTATTGGAAAAAAAAACCCAGACAGTCACAACTGGCATAGCTTAGGTTACAACAAGTCCATTTGTGACACTGAAAAGCGGGTTAGCAAGTATGTAGCAAATAACACATTGGGCATTTAAGAAAACCACTGGGAGAATAACCAAGCCAGGATACTTAAAATGGGTAAAATACTAACTTGCACACAATGACTAGGTTCTCTAGATGGCACTATCACTGTGCATATGCGCATGAAGTTTCACCCACCCCAGATGTTTGTTCTTCTGGGTGTTGCAACACTGACTCTCAGTTGTTTTTTTTGCATGATATGAAACCACTGAACAACTGATACAGCAAAATGTATCATCTTCTAACATGCAAAGTAGCAAACCAATGATCCACAACATGACACAAAGAAGCAGCAGCCAGGAGGGAGGACATTCACGCTGACAACCAGCATTAGTAAGTAATGGAAGCAATGCTACCTTCCTTCTAAAGATTCAGTTGGTCTATTCTGGCCTTAAATCCTTTCCTGTCTAGCTTCTGTTGTGGTTATGGTTACCCCTAACTGCTAATTAACATTATTAGGGTTAGGAAAAAAAATGTAGGTTCTGGTTCTAATTAGGACATTTGTGATGTCGAAGGCTCGGCATGGTGTGTTGTGTTTGAAATTGCCTGTGAAAATAGATATAAACTGAAGTGATGTGACGTGACGTTTTCTCTCTGGCTTCCAGATTTCGAGGTCTTTGTGAGATTGAACGTTTTGTTTTAACTGTTCTGATGAAATAGCACGCGTGTGCTTTAACACAAAATCATGGTGTAAATCCACCCCTGGAACCTCAGTTCATGTGATCAGCAAAAGAGGGAACGTTATCTACTGTGTCTTTGAAAGATGCCCCACAGCCGACAATGCTGCATTGTTTCACATGAATAGACACAGTGTCATAGTTCTAATTTCGTCTCAAAATGAGATTTTTCTAAGGTTTATTTGTAAATGCTAGTTTCTCTATAAAAAGTACACATTTGTTGGAGTCTCCAGAGAGACAGCAGCAATAATTACTGGACCTTATCTTTTCTGTGCAGTTTCGGTGAGTTGGACTGTGTCGGCCGGGCATTCCTGAAGAATTCCTGAAGTTCCCACACAACATTTTCAAAGTTCATTTTAAGACAGATTTATTAAAATGAGAGGCATTTCATTTGTGTGTAAAAGGACTGAAACATGGGTTTTGTTCTCTCCTTTATACCCAACAGGCATCCAACATGGCTTTGTTATGGTGCAATGTTTAGAGAGAAAATATTTCAGCTGCTTGGAGATAAGGTGAGGTAATGTACCATGGCAGACCTCAGTCGAGGGGCTAGAAGACTGTTGAGAAATTACAGTAAATGATCTCAAGTCTCATTATCCAACTGGCCATTGGGACTGAGGTCCTGCCAGCTTTCCCTCACTTTACTGTGGTAGTTGGCACATCACAACATACATTTTTCTACAATAGCCAGCACGACATAAACATCAATGTTAAAAAAAAAAAAAAAAACACTATTACATCCATGTATTGAAAGGCTCATTAAATATATATCAGATTTCTACATGATGATCTTAAAGATGAGAGTTTGAGTTTGAGCAGTGCTATGCTACTGACCGCTGTGGGAAAAAGTTTTTCTATTTTCCTGTACACATAGGAAGTGGGAAGTTCTTCAAGGGTCCCTGTGCTCTTTTTTTTTCTTTCTAATCTCTTTCCATCCCACACTGCTTATGAAGTAATGGCCTTTCCAGACCCTCTTTTAAAAAGCTTGTGTTTACTGTGAGTGACCTCTCACCAAATTACCAGCTGTGGCTCTGAGCCTGTGTTTTATCGTTCCTCTGCAACACCCATCCTCCACTTCTGTGCCAGTAAAGCTACCCCCCCTTCTTCTTTTTCAAAAAAGGAAACTACACCATAATAAAAGTGTTATATTGACAGTGACTTAACATCAAATCTAAGGAAGTAAGTGGTTACCTGATACATTTAGTAAAACAACAATGATTGAGTAGAAGGATAAATGTAGGAAGTGATGTGTGGAGACAAGAGAAGATGATGTCAGACTTTATACACACTTTAATAGGAGGGATTGGGTTTAAGGAGAGCCTGGGAGGTAAATGTGAGGTGGTGCAACACTGCCCTGTTCCAGCAGGAGTAGCAAATAACAGATGTATCAGGAATACAGAGGGAAAGCATGAAGTACTCAGCTCCTTCATCCAATTGGCTGGGAGTCCAGTATGGGGCAACTCACACCCCTAAGGAGGAGCCTGTCCTCACCACAGTTAAAGCAAGATGCTGGTTTTGGCAGATGGTTAGACCAGGATGCATTTACTCAGTACTCAGCATGAATGCTTTTGGGTTTTTTTTGCTACCATCTAATCAGGTGACATGCATATTGTCGTTTAAGCAATGTTGATGAGGAACACAAGACTGTCATGCCGTGACTGCAGTGAAATCAGACAGCAAAAGAAAGAGCATGATGTTATGAGGAAGAGTGTTTTTGGTAACTAAGGGATTGTGTTAAATCTGTATATTCATATGAAGACACAGTGGAAATGAAGAGTCACAATAATAGGATATAAATGTGTGGATACTAATAGAAAAAAGGGAACAAACGTGCAATTGTAATGAATAGTCATGTCAAGCATCTGAAGTTAACATTGCAGAAAGGAAATGTTGAACAACTATTGCCATATAGCTCCTTAACACTGACCCAGCTTCACTCTAAGATCTCCGCAAGCACTTAACCTCCTTATCATATGTGGGTATTTGGTGGTGTTTGGAGAATGAGTTGCACATTCTTGAGTGAAAGTGCAGAGTTGCTGATAAGGTCTTCTCAATGACCACTTATTTCACAATGAAAAGTCAAATTTATTGCTTCCGTACCAGACACAGTGCAGTTTCCTAAACAGAGCAAAATGTTCTGCATTTCATCAATCATGCACACGTTCTGCAGAAAACAATGACACCATGAAACTATGCTGATTACATGATGGCGTATCTTAGACTCGTTTATTACATTAATGAGGTACACTCCATGAATGTTTATTGATTGTGAAATATTGTGTTCATCACCACATATCACATTTATTAGTTAGCTGTGTGATCGGAAATCATGTGTTGTTTTTCTAGTTGATTTAATTTTCTAAGTTGCTCAAAGTGAAAAGCACGAAATGATCACAATCCGGATGTGAGTGTCCTCTGTGTTTACTCCAAGAAACTTCTCACTTTAAAAAGGTCTGCGCTGTTCCCTACCTCTGCTTGTGGAGAATCACTATCATTATTGTTTCCCTCTACTGACAAACCCTGTAGCATGGCTGTAGAGTGAGTCAGATGTGCAGAATTAAGGTGTGGTTTTGAACAGTTGGCAGTGCCTTTCACACAAACACAAGAGAACTACCTGATTAAATTAAGCAGCGTAAAGATTTCCAATGTAGTTTTGACTGTCTTAGAAGATGATGAATGGAACAGGACTCCCTCAGGCACCCCTTGTTCAGATAATCCCATCATTGCCAGCCTGATTAGAACCAAGGCTCACTCATGATTAGCATAGATGATGATGCAGCATATTTTCACTGGTCCTTGTGCGAGCTCTGAGCTGCCATGGCGAGCCCGCATGCTGCAGATTGTGCTTGTGTGTCACTGAACTGTTGCTCTACAAGCCCCACCCTCAGGTTCAAGTCTGCAACGGGAGGCAAAGCTGCTTACCTTTCTGCTCATGACCTCAGGGGGAGTGCTATCAGCACACTGTATGCGCTGGAGCTTGTAGAGACGCAGCAGCACGCGGGCCGACAGGATTTAGGTGTAGAAGACAGCTTACTGATGTCATGGTTTGGGGTGTGGCATTAAGGTGCTCCCTTTAAAGCTGTACTGCTGCAGTTTAGTCTGTCTGACTACTCGTGGGAGATACACAGCAGAATGGGAATTATTTGATCAGCTAAAGAGGTAAGAGTGTGGAATTAAGTGTTGGCACAGCGAGAGGAAAGGCAGGCCTGTCATCTGTTCTTTAGCTCTCTGGCTCTTCTTATTATGTCTTCATTGTTATCTTTTCAGCATTACAGACACTTGAGTCCCCCTGAAAGAGCTGGGAAGAACCTTGAAATCTCCCTATTTTGCATCCAGCTTACTATCTGTGTGATCTGAACTGCTATGCAGAGTGTGTTGGACATACAGCACTGTGGCATGTTGGAGCCTGTAAGTTTGACTGTATTGCCTGCCAGGAAGAGATAGTAGAGACTCGGGACGTTTTGGTCCCTGGAGTATCACAACTGTTGCTTTTGTTTCTTCAAATAGTCATGATGTTGTCTTAAAGTGTTGCTACACAAACAGCTTTCATGAAAAAGAAAAGGAAAGTTTATTTCCTTATACATGAGCCCATTATTCCCTAAGGGGTCATCCTGTTATCCAGCAGCTTCGAGCATACCACAGTTGGCATTTTTGCTAATCCATGACTTTCTCAGAACCTCAAAGAAACTCCAAGGAAAGGTACATTTCTAAGAGTGATTTTGTGTGTTGCACATGTGCACATTTAAACCTGGATCTGGGAACTTTAATTGATTGAGTGAGGGAAAAACAAACCCCACACAGAAGTGATAAAAAGGCTTCTGCAAAAGTAATGAAACCTGCAGGAAAGTGTTGAGGAATGCAGGGAATTGGATTTTCCTTTGCTCAGCTGGTTGACTCCTGCTGATATTCACATTTATTTCTTCTCAATCTTGGTCACTACTTCTCAAACACAGTCGAGGTATGTATTTCCATCATCACCGCAGCTCCCGGTCTCCATCCATCCCGGTCTGTCATTTGGCCTTTTCACACATCAGCACAGAAATATTTGAAATATTCTTACTCGAGAAGAAGCATCTGGATATTATTCCATGCTGGACTATTCCTTTAACTGCAGGAGGTTTTCAGCACATGGTAGGTGAAGTCTAATCAAGAGAGCAATAGTAAAAAAAAAAAAAAAAAAAAGAATGTAGTCTTGTGAGTTTCCTTGCTGCAGATACATCAAATACCTTTTTATTTCCAGAACTAAGTCTGTACTTCCTGGTACAGCCACTCAGGACACAGCTTTATAGCTGCAGTCAAATCAAGAAATTCAGTTCGAATGATTGCCCTGACTTGTTTTCTTTGCTTGTCACAGCACATACAGTATATAACGGGCTAATTATTACCATTAGTCTGCGTTTGTGTCATTGAGCTGCTTTTGAATGGGCTTGTTTGCGAGTGCCGGACCTCCCAGGGAAACCCTGTGAAGGAGGCATCAGCACAGTCAAGCTTCAACACGTCTCCTCTCATTCAAGCAACACATCAACATTGGTCTGGGTGCCAAAAACAAACCAGGCTGCATGTCTGCGTCTGTCACCTGCTCGAGGTGTCTTTCGAGAGCTCATTGATGAGACAGCTGCATAAACTGAGCTGATCCTGAATGTGAGCCGCTGTCATTGTGTGTTTTTCCACACTTATGTATTAAGTGTCTTTATTTGGTGCACAGCATAATATATTTTTTCATCGATTGGTTGGGTGTGAATTAAATAAAATCAATGGATTTACATCCATCAGTTTGAAAGCGTTTGTAAAATATGTAGAAATAGATTTGGTTATACTGCAGAATGATTGCCTTTCAAAACAACTCAACCAACACAATGATGGCAGTGTTGAAGTTTGTTCAGAATTTGTTGCAGTAATAGTTGCATGTGGTTAACCCACACCATCAGTATTAAGTCACATGCAGAATGGTTTATGAGGTTTGAACAGTTTGAGCTTTCCTCAAAAGTGACGCACATATACATCAGTCTGCAAAGACTGGAAATGGCCATGTACACGCTGAAGTATTAATCAAATCATAAATCTTGATAACAGTCTTGAGTATGCTCATGGTGATTATCAGATTGAAGATAAACAAGACAAATGCATCAAAAAGGTGCTTTGCTTTCATCAGATTATACATTTGAACTTTAATTTGTTTGGTTAAAATGTAAACAACTCCTGATTGGATTTAAAAAAAGCTTTAGAATTTTAATCTAATCAACTAGTATCTCCTAACTGATCTCAGAACACAAGGACGATAATTTTGATGAAGGACATATTAGTGAGTTCACTGGATATTATGCACTTTTTTTTTTCAGGATAGTTTTTTTTTCTCAAATATGAGATCCAAATCCTTTGTTGTAAATGCATTTTTACCATTGTTTAAGATAAAATCTTAAATATAATGTGATCAGCATCTTGAGTGTGTTTCATGGTTCATGTTTATTCAGTACAGTTAATTGTATGTTATACAGAGTTAAATCATTTGAAAGATGATTTTCATTATTATGTAACTATAAGATAAGCCCTGGGTAGCAGAAATGATCTGCTACACAAACTGAGGCAGTGAACCCGTTAAGATTTATACTGAATGATTTCATTATAGTGTTTTGTGTGTGTGTGTGTGTGTGAGTGTTTTTCAAACTATGACATCAAGATATCATCATATATCAGAGATGGAGACCAGATTCTGTTGTATTGACAGCGACGGTAGTGTCAGATCAAAAGTGGAGCAGCCGATTACTCTAAAGTAGACATTAGCTTGCCACCAAAGGCAGTTTAGCTTTAATACAAATGATATGAATCCACATCTCAAATTCTATTAAACGGCTCAGGACTTGTTTAGAGCCATTACCAGTTTTGCAGTTTTGATAGTTCATAATTAACTCAACAAACACTGTTTGCATTGCGTACAACTCACGTTCTCATACCGCGGCTATGTTTGGTCATCTTTCAAAGCAAGCTACCAATTGTTGTGAACTCTTAACTCGAAGACTTATAAACATGGAATACTTTAGTATATTCAGATATCAAAGATGCACTTTAAAACACAGTCATTGCTTTGTCACAAGCTTTATTGGTGCCGATCGATTCGAGTGAATCGCTTACAATGTAGCCAGTTTGCATTGCCTGAGCAGTCGTCCTGAACTTTGTACCCAAACAGTTGTATTGCATTATGGATTTAGGAATAGATGCTGCAACCCAAGTGCGATCTGAATGAGGTAAGCAGGTTTTGACCTTTCAATTTATGTTTCATTAATGTTTTAGGCTTGTTGCTGTCACAGTCTCAAGGACTGAACAAGAAAAATAGACTTTTAACAGCTCGTGGCAGTCTGTTATTTAGCTTTTCTGTTCTTTTTGTTTGTGTGAGATTGTGTAGTTTCGAGTGCTGCTGCAGGCACGGTTGCTTGCTTGTCGGTTGCTATGTCTGTTCTCCTTGAAAACTTTCAAGAGCGTATCCTTCATGCAAACAATCAGCTAAAACAACATGTATATAGTTTGTAGCATGGCTGATAGCTGCTAAGCTAAAGACAGGGACACTTTAGATATTTGTTTTTACAAGAAAACCATGTAAAGTGGTCAGCGGTCACTCAGTGTTTTGGGTTTGCTTCCCTTATTTATACTTTGCTGTAAATTCTATTCAATTGTGGGATAATTAAGTTTTTCATCAGATCTATAATAACTCTCAGTAGAGACATTGTCTAATACAACTAGAAGTCCTGGAGGTCTTGGAAGCTTCTGTGGCAACAGCTTATTAATGTTTTAGCTTCTGTAGCCACTGGGTGCAGCTGGCTGTGTGCTTTCTAGCTCCACAAGCTTAGAGGATATCTCCTGAGCTCATCAAAATATTATAGTGTAGTCGTTGCAGTGGGAGCACAAAACAACTCCTGTTCTTGACGCGTGTGAGTCTGACTTTACATTAACAAAAGACAGTAGTCATAAATGTAGTTACTGTTGGTGTCATATTTTTGAACTTTAAACTTTGTGACTCTGGTTTTGCTTGATGAAATGTATATTTAAGATCAGATCAACCGGTCTCGCCTCATCGCAAAAAATGTTCCTGGATACAGTCTAAGCTTTGGTCTTATTTGTGTGGAGTTTGCATGTTCTGTCTGTGCATTTGAGGGTTTTCTCCAGGTACTCCAGTTTCTTCTTCCGATTGATAACTCCAATTTGCCCACCGGCATAAATGTCAATGTGTGGGATTGTTTGTTTCTCCGTGTTTGCCCTGTGATGGACTGATGACCTGTCCAGGTTGGATCCTTGCCTTCACTCATTATTAGCTGGGAGCAGCTCCAGGTATGCAGGACAATATGACTGACATGCAGTGTGGATCTAGTAGCGATTACTTTCAATCTAAATCCAAGCATCCGTCTCACTGTGTTTGTGTGTTTACATATGTCACAGTGTTTCAGGGCATCCGCCCCACATAGCAGTACTAATAATCCTCTGCTAGACATGCCTCAGTGGGGACTGTGACCTTGCATTGCTGGGATTCCTCTGTTTGAATAAGTAGTTGGCCCCACGTGAGACTTGCAGGCTGTAACTCAGTTGACTGGGTCTGTAAAAACCTTTTTTTCAGTCATACATATATTGACAGGATGAAAGGACACCTGACTCTTTCAAGGACATTTCAGGCATGACTCACTGAGGTAAACCTGTGCTTACATGGGTGTCTGATGGTGATGTCTGCTGTTTACCATGTGATGGAAATGGTAAACCTCATAATGAAAACCCTGCTCACATCAAAACATGAGCTGTTTGTAAAGGCTCTGCCTTTAGGAAATGGTGTAATCATCCAAAATATTACTAAACTCAGATTTCCCACGTAGTTCTAAACAGGTGGAGCGCTGACTTCTGTTTTTAAACTTGGAACTGTTGTGCTTTATTGGATGGCATGCCTGATCAGCGTGGGACTTTCACATGACTGCTGCTGCTTTCTTGAGCACTTTATTTACTCAGTTTGCAGGAATGTCAGGCGTGAACTCTTAGTCAAATATGTACGCATCCAAACCAAATTGTGCTTATCATTGTTGCATGTTCTTGTAAAAGAAGTCCAGCTGTAGCAGCTGATGCTCTGATCGACTGATGTTTTGACAATCAAAACAGCATGCACACTGAATAAAGCCATAATTTACTCAATTTTCTATCTGAAAAACTGGTTTTATTTCAGTGACTGAAATTGAGGTCTGTATCTTGTGTGGTATTATAAGACTCCTCTCACATGTCTGTCTGTTCACAGCCATTTCTTCAGGCTCAATGAGTAAATCTGTCTACGTGGTTGTCTTGTGACTTCTCTGCAAAGTAGACTTCAACTCCTTCGTGCAGAAGCCTTACTGCTTTTCCAAAATCTGTGAAAGAAAGAAAGCCTTCTTTCATGCTTTTCTGATGCACTTTGATTTTCAGTCAGAATACTGTTTCAGATTACAGAATTTATGTTTATTTTATTTCTTTCACTTGAGAAGAAATGTATTTACACTCATCTCTAAAGTGTAAATTTGTCTGGTTGTGCTAATGCTAATGACAAATGTGCCAATACTGAAACAAATCTCAAAATTATTTACACATATTTATTTTTTTACTTTTTTTCCAACCACAGGGTGTCAACCAAAAGCAAAGCACCATCACCGCCAGCTCTAAAGAAGCTGGATTCCCCAGGTTTGTCCCAGTGGTATCCAGGAAACCCTCATTTAACCATGGAGCAGAAGGAAAACCTCATTGATAAAGAACTCTCTCTGACGGTGGTTCTGCCTGGCGGAGTGGAAAAGACGACTGTAGTTCATGGAAGGTACAGTCAGACCACTGGAACTGAAGCAGTGTCATGATGTATGACATTCCTCCTCTTACATATAAAGAGGCATTATAGCTGCAGTTTGAGCATTAAAACCATTGTACATTCAACATTATTTCATATCATGAGACTGCGGTGAGATTGCGTCATCAAGTGACGCTCAGTTTCTATCAGTCTGAGTCAGATGGGTGGAGTCGTTTCAATGTTGTGGTTTACTTGGGGGAGAATGAATAGCATTTCTTTGCGAAATCTTGCGAATGAAACAAGTGACATAAGAACATGGTTTTCTTCCAGTAAATGAAAAACATCAGATTTTTGCAGGCTATGCTGCTAATGAAGCACCCACAATTTACCGAAATACTGAACTACCTAATCAGATCAGCATATGTCAACGTATCTCTGCGTCATTGGAAGAGTTTATTTTAGATAACACAGTCTCTTTCACAATGTACGCAGTTTACAGTTATTCAAATATACTGTATCTGTAGAAACATGGCCTATCACCAAATGACTAATCTGATATTAACAGATTCACAAAACATAAAACTGTCCAACTAAAGAGTGGAATCCTGTGATTAAAAAACTAATAAGATACTGATAGTGATGATTAAATCAGCTTAATAATCAGATTGTAGCTCAAGATTGAATTAATTTGCAACAATTTTTAGAACCATTCAATAAAATAAAAAAACAAAAAACGCTGAAATCTAGAATAAATGAAGTCTTTGTTTTTTGGGGGTTTTTTTTATATGATAAACCAGATGTCTTGTTTGGCTTTGTACCTGTGCCAGAATAATATAGTAACAACCTACAACTGTGTGTTATTTGTGAAGGTTGACGACCATTGACAGTCGTCCTTCTTTCTTGTGTCTTGCAGCAAACCCCTAATGGATTTATTAGTGACGCTCTGTGCAAAATATCACCTGAACCCTTCGAGCCACACCTTAGAGTTGGTCACTGCCAACAGGAACAATGTCAAGCTCAAGCCCAGCGCTCTCATAGGAACTTTGGATGCAGAGAAGATCATACTCAAACATAAAGGAGAGGATAAAAACAAGAAGACCGCCCCTCAGATGCCCGAGGTACGTCACACATTGCTCTCATTACTCATGTTGCCATCACCCTGGTGTTTGTGTTGCATAAACAGTTTCTATCAAAGGAACACATTTTGTCTCTCCAGGCAACCGTTCGAATGGTGATAAACTACAAAAAGACCCAGAAAACGATATTGCGAGTAAATCCCCGAGTCGCCCTCGCTGAGCTCTTACCAGCGATCTGTGAGAAATGTGAATTTGACATGGAGACTACAGTGCTTCTGAGAGACGTCCAATCACTGGCTCCGCTGGACTTGTCCAGTTCTCTTAACGATTACGCAATACGAGAGGTTTATGCAAGAGACACAAAAGGTAAGTACTACAGTATCCAAAGATCAAACCTGGGCTGCATGCTGCAGAACATTTAACATAGTGACCATCCATTGCTATTCCTGCTGTAAGTCACCAGCTTTCTACTTTTGTTATGATTGTAGTACCTGCTCTGAATGTGATGTCTGACTGTTTTGCAGGACAGGCTACGTCTCCAGTGTCTCCAGTGTCTCCTGTGTCTCCTGTGTCTCCTGTGTCTCCAGGGTCACCAACCTATGCAGGTATTTCACTTCATAAAGTGGCATCAACTAAAATTAAGAGAGTTCTTATTTTCCAGTGTTTCCTCACAGCTTTTGTGATGACTTTTGCTTTTCAGGAACAATTACGCCAGGCAAAGATAAAACTCAAAAAGAAAAAGAAAACAAAGGTCTCTTCAGCAAATTTAGAAAAAGCAAGAAAAAACCTGAACAGGTAAATATTCTCTAATAAAAACAATTGTGTCTCGTTTTATGAAGTGTATTATGACGATGCAAAGTTCTGATGCTATGAGAAAGTGTATTTAGATGGCCAGTGGGAGGATTGTTTACCTTGGTTTGTCATTAGCTAATGTTCACTCTGTTGTTTGGAAACAGGCCTCTTATCATATTCTGATTGGATGTTTGTTCTTTAAAGCCGACGACAGCCAGTGCTCCAGCTTCTCCTGTGCTAGTGAGTAAGCCTCGACCGCTCAGTATGGCCTTACCCAGCTCCAACTCGTCTCAGTTCAGCTTTTCCACAATATCTGCTGATGTGCCAAAGAAGAGACGTGCACCTCAGCCCCCGGGTCTTGGCTCTCCGGGCTCCTCCTCACAGGCCAGCACTCGCCAGAGACTGTACTCTGAACCCAATGCCCGACTGGACAGCGAACAGGTCATTGGACTGCACTGACCTGTTTACTCTAATTGTTTACTCTAATGGTAGATATTAGTGTGACTTCTGTGTTTCTGTGCCAATCTAGACGAGCAGTTTAAGCCGTGGATCCTCAGCACAGTCGTCACTGAAGAAAACTAAGCGTAAGGCTCCTCCACCCCCGACATCTCCGAGCGCTGTGGCCCAGCAGTCGGTTTCTCAAGACGAAAACTCGCAAGGTTTGTTTCCACTTGTGTTTCTTCACGGTGCATTATCACTTAAACAGTTCATTAGGGTGTTGCTGTCAACATTTTGGATTTTAAAATAACCTTGTTTCTCTTTCTTTGGACTTCCCTCAGGGATTTATAAAGTATTTACATTAGATTCCATTGAAGTACAATTGATCAAGTGTGTGAAATGTTGACAGGAGTTCTGTCAAAGACAAGAATGCCTCCCAAGTTCTCACGATTTACTTTTAGCTTATTTGGTTATGGTGCCTCCTAGTGGCTGTCTTAGAAAAGTGCTTCATGCCAAAGTCTTGAAGGAACAGAAACGGGTCTCTGAGTTAGTGAAGCAAGGTTGTGGCCAGAAATTCACTGGTTTGAATCCAGCTGCTGGCAGGTCACCACTGCGGGACCCTGAGTAAACCTTTTAGGACCCACCTGGTCAGGTGGGTTCCCCATGTGGTTCCATATAATCAATGTGCTTTAAAATTGTTTCCTGTGATTGTAAGGGTATGCCAGCCCCTTGTTGCATTGTCCTGAGAGGGGAAACTCCACCCATCCACCCTGCACACAATTTAAAGCAAAAATGACTAAATATTTTGAATATAAAGTCAAAGGGTTGTCGTTTTCTCTTGACATCAACAAACCTTTCTGTAATTATTTTAACGTATCCATTTTTTTTTTTTTTTTTTTTTTTTTGAATCCAAAACTAAATTCAGCTCACTCAATAAAGAATGTTCAGATTTGGCTTTGCAATTCAATGCCTTCAAAAGTTGCTGAGATCACATTATCAGACAGCATTGTTGAAGTTATTTGTTATCTTCTTTTATATAGCAAAATTTCTTCTTCAACTCTACTGTTCCAACTGATAACTTCCCAGAGAAAAAATCCACCCTCTCGCTTCAATCCTCGTGGGGCTTCAGTAGATATAGAGATCAGACGCTGAGAGGAGTAAGCTTTGTTTAAGTAGCCTTGAAATTCCTTTTGCTCACAGCTCCTTTGTGATGTGCTTCCTTTAAGTGCTAAATTAAGAACTACAGAGTGGAGAATAAGCTGTGAAAGAGCATTCCGTGGACTGTCTTCATAAGAACCATTTAAACAGCAACATGTGCTCCAATGAATTGGAAGGTACTTCTGCACACTGTTGTTGGAAAAAGAAAGTAGGAAGAAAAATACAATTGTTTTAAAAATTTTATGTTGTACTTTTTTAAAAATTTTTTTTACAAACTTTATATAGGATGCAAACTTTTATCCTCTGCATCTAAAATTAAAAAAAAAAAAAAAAAAGTTACACAATCTCACATTGACCGCCTATGGGCATGTTGAGTGACCAATAAGGATATTTATTGGTCTGTGTGAGAAAACCGGAGTACACAGACAAAAGCAACCATTGGAAACATGCAAACTCCACGCAGGAAGAACCCGAACTGATCCTCCAGTATTCTCGCTGTGGGGAGAAAGTGTTCACCACGACAGCACTCTGTAGCCCGGCTCAGGAAATAGTGTTGTCAAGTAAAACTATATTGGACTGTCCAATGATAGTAGCGTATTAAGTAATTTTTTTTTTAATTATAACAATGTTTTACAGTGGATTCAGCTGCTATTACACTGGAGGAAATTATGGAACATGAGGAGCTGTCTGCATCCATGATGTCTGCGTCTGCTAGTAATATCCAGGGAGAGAACATCAGCCTCAACAGGTCGCCTGACGTGTCGCTGCATTCCCCATCCCCAGATGTTCAGATTCAAAGCTTTGTGGATAGAAATGGGGAAGATCAGTCTTGTGATCTGTCCTCAGATGGCAAGTACGAACTTCACTAATACTGCTCAAGTCTGGTTTATTTTTCCCTTCAGTTGTGCAATACCTTTAATCTCTTATGTTTCTCCGATTTTTACAGTCAACTGCAGAGCACAGTGGATGATACTACAACTGTGAGCATGAAGAAAAGTGATGGGACAGATTTATCTGAGCTGGCAGATACTAGTGGGTTTGCATTTGAATTATACTAAATGGCCGTGGATTTTCTCCAAACATCTAATATCTGATAATGCCTTTTGTAGATTTACTTGTTAAATATATAAAAAAAAAAAAGATAAAACATGCTTCTCATAACATTTTTTTTTTTCTGTACAGATAGCAGCTCATTTCAAGCGGAAGTTACAAACCCATCTACTGTCTGTAAAGAGAAAACTGGCAGTGTGGAAGCTGACTGCAGTGCTGCTCTTAACAGCCTCCCGCCGCCTGTAGCGCAGGAGACGGAGGCACTGGCCTCTGCTCAAGCAAACACTGAAACCCTCCGGGAGCTGACTGACAGGTTAGAGAGTCCAGTGGCCACCAGCACGTCACGCCTCATTGGAGAGGATGCTCAAGTGCAGACAGACTTCACACAACTCCCCGAGCCTCCACAACAACACGTGGACAAAGTCTCTGTATCAGCAAGTGAGCCTTTGGTCGACTCAGCTGGGAAGAAAGATATTGCCACTTTGACAGAAGACCTGGCCCCCTTCGACCCCAGACAGGCGTTATCACTCATCTCAGAGACCTCTCAATGCCAAGACCCAGCTCCAAGTGCCCCCGCCACATTAAATCCACCGTCCCAGCATGCCACAGACTCTGAGCCAAAGCCCAAGCCCTCCAATGAACTGACAAGGGACTACATCCCTAAAGTTGGGATGACAACATATACCATTGTGCCTCAGAAATCTCTGGAGAAGCTGAGATATTTTGAAGTTGCACTGACACTGGAGACGCCTCCTGAAGCTCCAGAAGAGGGACTTAATATTGGTTCTCTTCATTTGGATGAGCGCTCAGCACAGGGATCAGAGACTGAGGTCCTGAAAGAAAAGAGTGAGCAGCATGCTACTTCTGCTATACCCAGGGAGGACTCACTGATTAGCACGACTACTACTCAACGCACTGTTAATGGAAGTATACCTGAATCTACTCAGTCCACGTCACCCACAAGTTTACGTGACACAGACAAGATCTCAGCCTCGACTAATGGAGCATCTCAAGCTGGTTCACCAGCAGAGGTCAAGGAGATGAAAATTCCACCCGCAACTAAGCCCAAGCCAGGTTCTTTCCGCTTGGCACAGCACAAAAAAACACCTGGGTATTACGTAACTTCAGCAGCAGGGAAAAGTCTTAGCGCCAACCCTGTCTCTGGCCTGAGGGAGGCTCAGAGGAGTGCAGAGGACACAAAGTTACCACCTCCACCTCCTTCACCTCCTGTGCAGTGTCAAGAGGAGTCAGCAGGGGCCACTGACGTTCAGCCGAGCTCAAAACAAGATGACAAGAATGTAGCCCTAACGCGGATGACGAGGCAAAGTAGCCTGCCATCCAGGGAGCCTAATGCAGGTTTAAGCTTGGAGAAGCTGAGGAGTTTTGCAGCTCCTCGCCCTTATTCGCCCGCAACCCCTTCCCGCTTCGCTCAGGCAGTGTTGTCCGCTGTCAAAAAGAGCCATTCATTACCCCATGGGCCTAATACACCCCCCTTGATGGTGTCGCCGCCTGTCTCGCCAATCAAAAGTCTCTCACCAGTCACAGAGCCTAAAGGATTATCTGAATTCCAGGTTAGTTCTAACAATGTACAATGAAATACCTGAATAAAAATATTAGTTCAAAAAAAGGTTTTCTGCTATTTCTGCTCATGAAAACACACGTCTATTCAGCTACTTCATCTCAAACAGTATTTTATACTGCTGTTTAAAAGCTCTTTTAGGTTGTAGTAAAATTTTCTATCACAATTTATGAATTCTCAGAAGTACTGTAA
>OMNM01006759.1:25660-41366 GCA_900302745.1 Parablennius parvicornis
CCCCCCCCAAAAAAAAAAAAAAAAAAAAGAAAAAGTCACCAAGAGCAAAGCTCATGGGGCTTTTATAGTATATTATTAGTTCATAATGTACCACAATATAAAAACAATATTGTTGGGAGATTATATATATATACAGGTCAACCTACACAATATAGAAATGATGCCCCATAATTCATTGGTATCTGATGTCAAGCAATGATCAGCAGAACGTGTTATTGATCCAAAAGGCTTTCTGCATTCAGTACATGGCAAACTTGAAATGGCTAATAATGGATTTACATTTTTTAAATTGTATTTCCAAAACTGCAATTTATTTAATCAAATGTTAGATTTCATTAAATAAAAGAAAATGGTCTTTTGCTGGATTGCTATAGTTCATAGTGCTAAAGAGGGCGTACCTTATGGTTAAAGCTGGAGAGAAGGTGGTTTTAAAGAAACTATGTTGTTATTATTAATGCTCAGATTTGTTTCCCCACAAACATTCAATGTTGTTCAGGTATAAACTTTGGATCTAAAACATTTCAACAGATTGAGGCTGTGAATTCCTCAACGTTGGTTTAAAAGGTCTATGTACTTTTATATTGAACTAAGTTAACTAAAGATATAAGCGCTAAATACAATTCAAGGAACTTGATGTACCATTCAAACACATTAGTTTAGCTCACTGTGGTTTGCGCTGGGTGAAATACGTGAAGCGCACAACACTGGTCTGTCCACACATTCTTCACAGTATGTGCACGTCAGGAAATTGTCAGAATATTCATGTTGCCATGTTGTTCCAAGCTTTATTCCCTGCTTCAAAGGAATTTGTCTGTTTACACTCGGGGCATTGTGGCCATTGCAACGTTTTGTATCATATTGTGTCGGACAGTCTTTTCCTTTCCGTGCCACTCTGCTACCAATAAATCCCACCTGTAGCTCAACTCTTGACCTGGGAGAATACCGCAAAACATAACGTAGTCTGTTGACTCTTTTTGCTTCCAGGCATAGTGATCCTCCAGTGATCACATTGTGTTTCTCCTTTAACATCACAGGACTGTGAAAATAGAGATTTGGAGGGTGACGGCTCGGCTCTGCAGAGAGAAGTGGTTGAACCGCCATCTTTTTCTGATGTTGTTCAAACGGACGGGGAGGGCAGTCCATAGCAGTGCCTTAATTCCTCTGGCAGCATATCATAAACAGTATGCAACATTCAATGTTTTGCAATGTTTACATATATATAATATGTGCAAAATAAAACAAAAATTGTGTTTATTTCTTACAGGGGGAACTTCTCTTGTTGACGTTGACTTCTCCTCAAACCTTCATCCCGTGACACAGATGAAAACAACTGTCTTTAGTTATACCTCCTTTAATTGCCTTCAACTACATAGATTTATGTATTTTGATAATATTTGCTGCATTTTGTTTATTTCTCACATCACAAAGTAATACATTTGCCTTACTTGCATAGATTAATACTTAAATTTGTATCTTTTGAAAATGACTATCTTGCCTTTAATTTGTGACTGTTGTGAGTGATCAAAGATGAATAATGAAAACTGTTTTATAAGTTATTAGACTTACTCACAGAGTTTAATGTTTTTTTTTTTCTTTTTTAAGAAAATGTATTCTCTAAAAAATACTGGGGCTGTAACACGGAACAGGTCTGACCTATGATAAACACTTAGATTTTTACATCAGATCTGTATTTAAGTATTTCAAAGATTTCATTAAAAGTCAGAAATACACTGACGTGCACGCCTGTTGCTCCTGTCAACCAGTGTTGTTACGATGAATAAAGGTTTTATCAAGTTCAATACACTTGGTTATTTATTATTCTTGCTTTCACCCATGCATGCGTGATAGGGTTTTTATTTTTTTTCCTGCTGAAATCGGATCCAGCTGAATACATATAACTGGTAAAACGGGCTACGAGCCTGTGCGCGCTCTGCGCGTCACCGTCACCTGAGCTCCAAGTGTGAACCCGCGCGGAGTCTCACTCCTCAGCTGGAGCGGAGACATGAGGAGGACCTGCGTGCACCACCTGAACTGGAAACTCTGCTTCTGCAGGCATCAGGTAAAAACAAATGTGCTGTTTTGAGTTGGGGAAATATATAAAGTCACAGTGCAGGAAGAACTGCGTGACAGACTCACCGGACGATGCAGGAGGACGAGACATGGTGGAAATGTGTCATGCAATTTAGGGAATTCACAAAAACGAGTCGTTCATGCTCTGCAGATACACAATTAACCAAAAGAAATGTTTTGAAAAGGGTAAGAAACATCTGACAATTTTAGAGAAGCTATTGTGTTTCAGCATTAAATCTCTTCACTGTTCCTGTCAGTATGTGTTTGTGATTTATATGTAAGCACAACATTGGACTGTGAAGGTGTGATCTGTGCTAAAAGTACTAAATTCGTTGTGTTTTACAAAAGCAAAGTGAATTTACCAATTTTTTGACTAGGAACAAATGTCGACTGCAGTGTGTTCACGAAAAAAGTTTCTCCCACAGGAAAGCTTAAAACATTCTTGTTCTTTTGTTGACTCCCACTGGGCACATGGCATTAAGTTAGTGGCACTGAAAAAAACGTATTTGATTTTCAAATTAGGAGCAATGTCACCAGAGGACTTGCATCAGACGTGTCGTGTTGTTGAAATAACACTAACAAAATTGATCCAGGGAATTCCAAGACGTTGTCATGGGACCCACCCAAATGTGAGAAAAAGCAGAGCAGCCACTTAAATGTTTCTAGTGAAAAACATTTTAAGTGTTCAGTCAGTGCATATATCGCTTGTTGTTAATTTTTGAACTTTGCAAAGGGCCACCGGACTTCTTCATTTTCGGCTGTGAACATTAGTAAGGCAAGACATGTTCATTAGAGGACATGTTCTCTTGGTTACCTTCATCTCTTCAGCGTCTGGTCGTCCAGTGCGATTAGTGATATGTTCATCAGAATCAAGCACTGTGCAAAACTACAACAACAATAACCCTAACCCTAACATACAGCAATGTTTTACAGTGAGGAATATACAGAAACACCCTCAAAGTGAAATCAAGTCTAGTTTTACACTTAATTTTTAAATATCTTGTAGGTTTGAATAGTGTTTCCTTTTTATAATACACTATGGGTTGTAACTACCTAATGACATAACTTATAACTATTGCCAAGTGGGAGACACAACACCTGATCATCTGATTACACATGTTCCTCCAAGTCAAACAGTATCTGTTCAAGTCAGTTCAGCTTCTGTTTTAACTTCTTTTTTAATAATCCAATTACTTTAAACCAATAACAATAACATGAGGGTTACAGTTAGTATAATGGATGCAACCATTAAGGCTTTCCCCATGAAATACAGATCTTGATTCTTTGTTTACCTTTTTAACACTACATTGTGAACACAATCAAACGTCTGCATTCACAATGACTGATGCTGAAAAAGCAATGCCTTTGCTCTCTAAGCTGTTATGAAGACCGTATCATGCTCATTTGTCTTTCTTGTCCAGAACACCTAACGTTACCAACTGTTTCATTACTCGCCACCTCAAAATCAAACAAAAATAATCACTGACAGTAATCTACAGCCGCTCTGGCAAAGGGAGATGAATTATTAGGTAAAGCAGATGTTTCTCTTCTGGTCCAAAATACAAACTGATTGATGATTTTATTTAATTATTGTTTGCAAACCTGGACATGTTTTTGAAATAATATTTTCCACTATTGAAAAAAAACCCCAAATCGTGTTGTCACTTGGGAAAATGTGAACTTGTCTTGATTGATGAAACCAGGAACTCGAACTCGGAGTTGTGCAGAGGAATTTTGGATGCACCTCATAATGAAATGTGCCAAAAAATTATCCAAGCAGCTGAAGTGAATCTTTCAGCGGACTTGTGAGCCAACGTATACCAGATACTTGCTGACAGCTTATTTTACTGAGGAGAAAATGTTTTCAAATGACCACATCTGGGGAACTTTTAAGTAACACTTGGCTTATATGTCTGGATCGTTTTTAGGAGTACTGTGAGCGTTAGTTTTTTTTTTTTAAATAAAGCCCTGACAATGCTGTGCATAGTTGTTGTGACAGATAATTGGTGAGTAAGGAGAGTG
Organism: Parablennius parvicornis; assembly: GCA_900302745.1. Lineage (NCBI taxonomy): Eukaryota > Metazoa > Chordata > Actinopteri > Blenniiformes > Blenniidae > Parablennius > Parablennius parvicornis. The sequence goes on from OMNM01006759.1 coordinate 29,753, forward strand.
GATAAAAAGAACTGATAAGGTACTCTTTGATTTGATCTATTCAATTTGTTCCCCAGAGCAACTTATTTTTTTTTCTATTTAAAGACTTTTCTTAGTTGTTCCTCAACAGTAGTTTGTCACAGTGATGTTCAGAATAGGGAAGTCAAACTGTTAATGTATTGCTGTGTTGCTTTGCCCACTGTTGGTGTGTGTCTTCAACAGCGTACCCTTCCCTGATCAGACCCCTGTTAGACATTACCTTTCAGAAATATGTTATCATCGCAACCATCCCCCATATAGAGGCTGTCACTGAATGACACAGGCAATCTGTTTGAGTGGCTACTCTTTACAGCCACAGTTTGTCTCCAGTGCACAAAGTTTAAAGTACAATCCCTGTGCAAAGTGCATGACAAAGGTACAGTTTGTTTTATAGTGCTTATAGACCTCCTGGAGCCGCTACCAGCCCACTGTGTGACTCTTGCGCGGAGTCATTTATGATTTAGGTTTTACAGTTTGGAAAAACTGTGTGCCCATGTATGTGTATATAATGACTTGATGTTAAAATGTTACTCTCAAAGCAAGGATGCCCATTTTTGGAGTCATTGTGTTAAAAATATCTTTATTGTAGTGGATCATGTTTGGGTAGGAGGGATCATTTTGCCCCACTGGGCCAGACCTGTGTAAAGCAGATGAACCAGAGACGTGTGTGTTTGTGTGTGTGCGTGTGTGTGCGTGTCTGTGTGTGTGTGCGCACTCTGCTGAGCTGTGAGCTGAGGAGCCCCGCCAGCCAGCCAGCCTGCCTGCCTGCCTGCCTGCCTGCCTGCCTGCCTGCTTGCTCCAACTCTGCTCTGCACACACTCCACACAGTTTGTCTCTGCTGTGTGCTCCAGATGATGCCTTGGATTTAGCCTGCCCACATGAGTGATATGAACAAGACACTGGAGGAAATACACACTTCTGGAAGCCTCAGAGAGAAAGCGGAGATTTTTCAGAGTGGCCAGGGTAATGTGAGTGGCTTCTCCAGCCCAGCCCTCATCCCGTTGGATCCTTTATTGACACCAAATGCACAGACGAGCCGGACTAAGCTCTGCAGGGGGACCAGGTAAAACTGATTTTTCTTTCTTCTTTCAGTCATGACACATTCACACACATTCACACTGAAAGTGGTGTTTTTTTTTTCACTTTGTGCTTCATCGTGTGAGTTGCCCTGCAGAAGAATAGTACTGTCTTTGTGTTGCAGGATTGAGACACAGCGGTCTGTTATAAAGTTGCAGTGTTGTTCGCGGCACCTAAACACAGCTGTGAATGAACTTCAAATGTAAATCTGTCCAGCTTTGCATTTACAGAATCAGAATTAAATAAAGCACCTGCTATTTTGTGGGGGGGCGATTGTTTACTCAGTATCTACTGTGTTAACTGAACAGGAAAGGAATTGCCATTTACTGTGCGACCGGCTTGCTTCAATCTAACACTAACTCACTATAGGTTTGTATTTTCTTTTATGTTTGATTGGACATAAAACCTCTTGAATGCATTGCAGGTTTTAACTAACGAATAGACTCTCATCCTGGCAACTTCTTAATATTCGGTGACAAAAAAAATGCAGAGGATGTGATAAACAAGAACTTTTTCAGTTAAGTTCCCTAACTTGAAGGCAATTTTCAGTTGAGTTATAGCACGCCCCCTGTTTTACTTTCTCTCACGGTTCCAGCACTGTGTGTGCAGTACAGTTCTTCAGTCGGGGCAGCTTACATGTGTATTATCTACCTCCTTATCAAAAGTCAGTTAGTGATTGGGTGTGTCCCCGTGTAGTTGAGAATGGGAAGGATTTGTGCAAAGACCAAGCCTGGCATTTTTGTCGGTTTATCACCTGCTCTATTTGCACTCCCCATTTATCTGGAACACAACCAACCGAGGAATCATTACAATCTCACTGCCGGGGCTGACTTTAGCAGGCAGAGTTGGTTGGACAAAAAGGCTATTGTTTGCATAAATCCACTTTCAATCCACTTTTCTTGTATTCATTACAATACAAACTAAATGCTTGATCTACCTATTTTCTGAAGCGGTTTGTCCCAGTATGGGAATAGCTTTTCCTCTTCAAAATATCATTGATCTTTGCATTGTTTTTATTTATTGTCTTTGAATTCAGTTACTAACATACTTGTGACTGAGAAATCAGTGTGATCTTTAATAAGGCCCTATTCTAGGCAGTCATCACAGTAAGTTTCTGTTTTTCATTGTGTCTGTGTTGCTTTCCCCCAGGAGCAATAAAGAGGGGGAGGAATCGTTCCCCTCCCTTGTTCCAAACCCCTTCCCTGAGCTTCTGCACTCAACCCTCTCCCCCTTCGTCTCCGAATGTTTATTACCATGGACCAAAAGTAGTGCCACTCAGGTGAGTGTCCCATTTGCAGTGCAAACACAAAATAAAGTCTGTGCTGTAACCTTTTCCATATGCTACCCCAGGCAGCAAAGTCATTGGACTAAATGCCAGAAAACAACTGCAGGACGTTTGTGAAGCTCAAATGAATGCATAGTTGCATAATGTTTGGCTTGTAATTTGTCAGAGACTTCAGGACGTATGGACGGTTGAACCGGTTATATGAGTATGGAAATTAGTTGCAGTGAGTAGATAAAATGCTGTGTCAGCATGCTCAGACTACACTCCACAGTCACTTTTATGATTTAGGATGCATATAGTGACCCTCTGATCTACATAAGAATGGACGACACATGCAAAGGGTCATACTATGCCAAAGTTTTATAAAAAAAAAAAAAGAAGAAATTGATAGTTTCACAGTTTACCCAAGAAATACCTTGGCTAGTTCTCCATGGCACTGTTGTTTGTTTAAGCACAAGGTGTGTGATTGTCATGTACTGAATGTCTCTATAGAATAGTAGCGCTGTCAGATGACGCAAGAAGCAAAAATCCTTCCTGATTGAAGGAAACAATGGAGATTTTATTGGCAAAATTAAGCCTTAATGCTAATCAGTAGGTTAAATAGGCAAACACTTATTAAATTCATTTCACCAACCTGATAATGGAAAACCTCCGGTTTGTTATTAACGTAATAAGGCCTTCTACTTATGTGTGTCTGGGATTTAGAAGTTTAATGTGCATGTTTAGTGTGCATGTTTAGTAAGCATCCTTACTCTTATAACTTCTTGTAGAGTAGATCGATGTGTCTTTTAATGTTGTTGGAAAGGGAAAAAAAATCAAAGTGATACTCAGTATACAGAGTACCACAGTCAGAACCACGTTTGAACACTTAGTAATTGTACGGTTGTCAATCTATTGCTGTACGATACCTGTGTAGTGCCAGCTGTGTAACAACTGATTAATTTGCAACAAAATAAAAAGCAAAAATGTAGTCGTGAGTATTGCTTCCTTCCAAACTAGATTGTTTTCAGTGGCTCAATGTATTAAAGGTTTATTGTCCTATCGCATCTACAACATGGTGGCTTGTGGGAATAATTCCGTCTGTGATATATAATAGACATAATATAAAGACCCCAAAAAAAAGAAATGCTAATTATTTAATTTTTGTTATTAAAATCTTGTATTTGAACTCTGCCAAATTTGAAGAAAAGAGCTCATTCATATGTCGGAAAGCCAATAATTATGGTTCAACTTCAAATGTGCATTGGTCTCCAAACTGACTGTCCAAACATTTTCCTGGGATGGTAAATTAGTCTGGTTTGCCAACCGCCAGATATTTCCTGTATGAGGTTCTCTATACTGTGAACTGGAGTCGATTTCAGATTTTCGGAGTATCTTCGTGATGTGTGTGTGTGTATTTATGTGTTTGAATGGCAGCAGGGGGCAGCTCAAAGCAATGACTCATTGGAAAGCTTGAAATTACAGAGCTGTGCACTAACCAGCACCTTTCAGCAGTATTAGCTTTCTCATGTGTTGCTGTGAATGAAAAGTTCAATCGGCAATTCTTCTTTTCAGTTTTTAAGCTTCGGTCCTTCTCAGTTGTATGCGTGCTATTATCATAATACTGTAATCAGATTGGTATTTGTTTCTCTGCGTGCGTTGTGGTGGTATTCCTCGATTATACATCTGTCGAGTGTCTCCACTTGATGTACAAAGTCTCAAAAGGGCCCTTCTACACAATTCCCTCCTGACCCAGTTGAAGCTTTCACATTAGAAAATTTCAGAGTGATTGCCAATTCTCCGGTGCTCTCACCAGCCTATTGTGGTGACAGGTTAGGGATTTACAGGGATTTGGCATTGTCTTTGATAAGTTCTGAGAATAATCTTCAAGTTTCTCTAAGAAGGAGCAAAGTGACACGGCGCTGGCCTCATTCTGAAACTGTGTGGCTTCCTTGTGGGCAAATCTTGAAGTGATCCTTATATATCTTACTAATGAGGCCTGTGCTTGCACCTAATGTGCCTGACAGCCTCTCACGTCGTCCTTTCAGCTGCGTTTTTGGGAAGACATTGGGAGCATGTCAGTCCGAACAGCTGTTTGTATGTCACAGGGCTCGTGGCACCGGGTTATGACCTCCTTTCAGAGGCACTCAAGAAACCAATGACATCATTGTGCCAAATGTGGTGCACTCGGCCCCTCACCCAGCATTCGATCCGCTCTGCAAAGGAAGATTGTCCCTCGAGCTTCCCAGTGTGTCGTTTTGAGTAGTAATTTTCTCATCAGTCGCAATTATCTCTAAATAATGATATTCAGACAGAGACGGCTTTAGACTATAAAATGAGCATCCAAGGAAAATGGCAACGATGGCTGTCATTTTAGTATCTGAACCAGCTCGGTGTATTGTTCCATCTTTTCCTTAACATTACTATACGGACATTAATGGCAATTTGGATTTGAGAAACTAATTTAATCTTTGTCTCTACTAGAATTGTATAATGCTGCTCGTCCATAACAAACCACTGAGTCATCATTGCTTTCTGGTATTAAAAAGAAGCCCAGCTCGCTGCCTTAAAATAACCTTCTGAGAAGAACTTTTCTAAATATATAAAAGACGTCAAGCTAACTGCATGTGATTTTCACACTAGCTTAAGATAAACCGTGATTGTACAGCTTGCTTTGCTCGCTTAACGAACCGTGTGGCGTATGGTGCCTTGGCTGTTTCAGGCATACAGCTTTGATGTTAGAGATTTTATCTGGAGCGATCCTTAAATCTCTTTGCTCTTATGAGTGCAACTTCAAGAACAAGCAAAACTCCAAATGCTGTTTTTTTTTTTTTAAATTTATCTCTCGTGAGGACAATGGAAAAGGAAAATGACTTTGTATGTCTGCGTACAACCTTAGACTGCATAGTTTCAGAGATATTCAGGTTATCCAAACAATCGCCTAGTGACATACACTCAGTGACCACTTCATTGTGACGGCACAATGATAAATTCTGAAATTTCAAAAGTAATATTTTTCTGCTTGAGTTGAGCTCCTCAGAGGGGTCTCTGTGTAATGACTTGTTCATTTTTTCACTTCTAGTCCACATGATGAGCTGTGTTGCGTTGTATTCAGAGATCTTAATAGTTCTTTGTTAAAAACATAAACTTGATAGTGTAGCTCAACACTACTTCAAGCTACAGCTTGAAAAATGTAGTTGGACTAAACCCTTTCTCATGATTTAAAACAGATTATTATTATTACTTTTAATTTTTTTTTTATTGAAAAGGCACACATTCGGGTGGACAAGTGTACTCAGGTGGTGAGTGTAAATTGATTTACGTTATTGTTTTCTTACAACTGATCATTATTTTCCTTGAAGTGTGTTTAAGGTGGTGGTAACTTCCAAAACGATTTGTGATAATGCAGTAGTTAAAAAGACTACCAGGAGACATAAATTCACAGATATAATGCTCTGTAATCTCCAGCTCTTGGCTTTCATTCCTTTTGTTAAACACGCCTTTTTTTTTTTTCAAAGTGCTTCACATTGCTGATCAGTATAAAGTAGCCTGTTCACGTTATATTTTTGACATCACATTGTGAGCCAGAAGTTTGAGACCTGTGTAGTAGAGTGCTATCTGGAGTGAGGTCTTTTATTTCTGTCTACACCACCCGTAAAAATATTTGAAGCTGTTTTTCTATTCAGTCTCTGCAGTACTCATCATCTTGCCGGAAAACTACTATTATCACACAATGAACAGAGATTCCCCAAGATGATTAAAGTGTGCTAAAAAGTATCCCCCTACTTAATAGATGACAAAGTAATCAACAATAAAAGCTGAAAGTCTGATGTATCTGTAACTATTATATCATCTTTGTCTTTATCTCCTTTGTCTTTTTCTCAGACACATTATAACCAGTACACGAACCTTAAAATAGAATCCTGCTTTGGGTTTAACCATTTGTTTGAGTTAATGTTGAATGGAAATCGTTCACCTCCTGGAGGAGTGGTGCAGTAGGGAACGGTCACTGCTTGTGTGAAACCACCACAAAGTCTAGTTGCAGATCCTCCACTGCTACACTACCAGACTTCCAGATGCTGAGTGTTTGCTTCTTATTTTGAGCTTCGTGGCATGTTTTTGCAGGACTTAGCAGGCAGTAGATATGGTTGCACATTATTGTACTGGCTTTAATGCTGCAGCATGTTGTTTAATATGTGATGTTTTCAAGCATACATCAAAAACCCATATAATTGAAGATGAAAGCCAAAGCAACATAAAAAAATAAGTATTGTGTCTTATTGTGACAAACCTCATCTGTTCACAAAATTAATTGAATCAAAGGGCATGAATGGGGCATGGACACCTAACAGCCTAACGTAGCATAAACAGAAGAAAAATCCATAATATCCATAATGAAAAAAAAAAAAAAGTTCCGCTCTACTGCACTAAAACAAAACGAATTACTCACACAAACTGTATCCCTTCTCAAACCTGAAAAAAATAAATATAATAAATGTCTGAACTACTTGAACATACACACAACATTATCACAGTTTCTAAGGGTTGAGGAGAAGGGGTGGAAGGAGATGTCAGCTGGATGAGCACTAACTGCTGAATCCAGATCCATTTGAAGACTCTACGCTGATCCTGCAAGTGTTTCTCCTGTCAGCCGACCACACCCAGCGAGGAGCACTCACTCTGGCACAGGCACACTGAGCACTTACTCTGACACGCACAGCTAACACAGTACACAAACATAATTATTATTTGAATAAATAACTTTGTATGAACTAGAATTGACTTATATATATATATATATATATATATATAAATATAGCTCTCCTGCATCACAGGATGTGTATCCTAATGCTTCCGACTTGTTATGGGAGTATACCTGTTGTGTGCTTGTGGCGCTCCTTGAAAATCTAAATTCAGCCTAACAAATGTGTTTAGTGATGTCTTGCATGACTGACTGACTGTGTTGCTGCTCGGCCAGATACCGACTCGTATCACTCGCATTATCTGTGAATTCTGCTGCCCAGAGGTACGTATACCAGCAGAGACGTACCACCACACCTCTGGCTGTTGTCTCGCCCTGACAGAGCCTGCCAAGGGGTCTTGATTAAATCAGCTACGGTCAAGGACAGTGTCTGGGGCTGGCTTTGTTATGGGAGTTGTGGAGACTCTGTTATCATTCTGGCTCCATTAATTCGTATTCATTTTAGCTGTGTGATAACTAGCAGCGTCTGCCTGTCTGTGCTCTCACAAGTCAGTGCGCCGGGTTTATAGATAAACGTGAAGCTTGTTGTGGGAGGTTCTTCTTTTCCTGGTAGTTCACATGAATTGAATGAGCAAAGGCATGTGCCTTTTTTTTTTTTTTTTCAAAGAGAAGTCTTGCAGTGGTGCTACGGGACAACCTTGTCTCTTACTGAAGGAGCCAACATGAAAAAATTATCAAATTTTTAAATAAACTATTCTCGGCGGACCTCAATACCTTGATGTGTGCAATGTATATGAAATAACTGCTACAGTGTTAATTGAAAATACTTATATTACACTCAGGCAATTTCTCACTGACATGTACATTTTTCATTTTTCAGTCTTACAGCATTTATGCTGCATGGGCTGCACAGTGCTTCTGTTTGAGGTCTGGGCTTACAGGCCATAATGTTTTGCTTGCACATGTGCAGGTTTTGTTTTGGTGCTATGATTTCCTCCCGTAATCCAAAAACATGCATTAAATGTTAATTGGTGATTTTATAATTGCTGCTAGGTGTGTATGTGAGTGTCTTTGTTTGCTCTGTGATGGGTGCACCCTGCCTTTACTGTACTCATCATTTGGGACTAATGACCTTAAGTTGCATGAAAGAGAGATGGATATTTTTTTTTTAAAGAAATATATCCTCTAACCACACCTTGCTGTTACAAGTACTTCTACTGATTGTAATTTGTAAGAAGGCTGCAGTAGTTTAATGTTTCACCTCAATAGTATTTTTTTTAATTTAGAAAACAATGATAAAATAGGCTACAGGCAAACAAATGAAATGCATAACTAACTGTTGCAGGGACATTTTTAATTTGAAAAATGGTTTACAGTCAAAATACAAACTTTTCCATTTCAGTACACTACACTGAGTTTTACCAACAAACAACACCAAAGTTCCAAAATGCTTCAAAATGAACTTCAACATTATCTTGACTAAAAGAAGCTTTTTTTGTTCATTTCTCAGCAGGCTTCTTTCCATCACTTTCCCCACTCACATATTTCCTAAGGGGATCCCAAATTCATTCTGGTAAAGACTTCTTTGTGTGGCACCAATGGGGGAAAAGTGTTCAAAATGCATTTATGCAGCTGAAACACAAGCTTGAACTCCCCCCTAATGTTTGTTTCAGAGAGTTTTGTGCTGCCTAATTATAATATTCATATTGACCAACCCCACGCTGAAATGATGAAATCAATGCAGTTTTAAAACACCCTGTAAAATATTACAATAAACAGTATTGCACCATGGAAAGTTGTTACTTATTAAAGTATGTTACTTCTCATTCACATCCTTGTCGCACAGAGGGAAACATTTGTTCAAATAGAGGCTAAAAATAGCCGGGTAGTGTCTGGCTACAGAATGTATGAAAACAACATATTCTTCCTCGAAAGTTATCAGCGACTTCTGTTGTTTTTACATTGTCACTATGAAGAATTTTAGTTTTCTCTGGCCTTGTACTGTATATTTTACCTCCGTTCGCCATGAGAAACACTTTTTTCCCTCCATTTTGTTTATTGGAGCTCCCTTTCTAAAAGGAGAGAAAAGGAAAAAGCTGTAACATTCTCAAGGACAAAGGAGGAGTTTGTGTTGTGGGGAGGCAATGCCACTTGGTTTCTCACACTTGCAGCCTGAAGGATCTCACTATAGTTTTTTCATAGTGTCAAGTAGGTCTACCATAGGAGAAAACTCGTCGATATCTCATGCCATATTTAACTGTAAATATTGATGGTATTGTTATTATCACAGCGGCAATTTCAGCATCATCCAATTTCAATCAGTATTTATGGATAGTACTCTTGAAGTTAATGGTGCATCTGGAGCAGAAGCATGAATTTCCATGCCAGAAGAGTCACCTTGCCTGCCATCACACCCCTTTGTCTGCAGAAGCGGGTAGGAGTCTTACACAGGTTTCCTGCTCACTGCCTCCTGTTTGTTTGTTTTTTCTTCTTCTTCTCTTCAATTGTGAAGCGTTGCCTCGTGGTTTTGCTCAGCTTTCTGAAACCAAAGATTTTGTTGTTGTTTTTTTTTTTGTTTTTTTTTATTTCTGGATGAGCTCTGATCTCATGAGTGCAAAGTAAGAGCTTACTGTTTGCAAAGTTCAAATATTTGTTCATGTTCTGCTCCCTCACGACACTTCAACTATGTTGTTTCTTCAAGTAAGACTAATGTTCAAACTTGTTTTAATACTTGCAATGTGAAAGTAATTATAATAATGTATTTTCTTAACGTCTACCTTTGCATAAAATGTAGATATTTATTATAATTAAGTTTAGAGGTGCTGACTAAGGTAATGCACGGATACCCAAACCTAAAAATGTCAACTTTAGCAGATATTAGTTTTGTCTCTCTTCTGTGTTGCTATTTTTCCAGATTGGCCAAACATCTCTGAGTCGGCTGTTTCCTTTAAAGAAAAACATTTGACCCCCACAAATAAATTAGAAAAATCTGATTTATAATCTAACTTGGCCCTTGAAAACAGCTCCTTATGTTTGTTGCATACAGGAACATATTACAAGAAATTCCACTTTGGATTTTCATGACTTACAAGATATGTGCAGTTCATATGAAGGCTGTTTCAGAATTTGAATTTATGGGGTGGGGATACCTTTTCCATTTATTTTCTCATTTTTGGAGTAACGCAATATTGTAGTGGTGAGCCGTCTTTCTCCATAGATAGTGAGCTTCCACTCACAATCTAGCAAGTATTTGATATTAATAGGTAAATCTAAATGTGTGTGTGTGTATGTGTGTGTGTGTGTGTGTGTGTGTGTGTGTGTGTAGACAGACTTGCTGACAGACATCAGCAAAGCATCAATATTCTACAGTTTAATGCAGTCGAACCAATAATTTCCTGAATGAAAAGTGAATAAATTTGATTCATCATACACAGTCCCTCTGGACTCTAGCTTCAGTGTGACTTTTCACTTATTATAGTAACAAATTGCGTCTCCATCGTCAGTGCTGTCTAATAACGCTTGTCTCTGGTTGTACTTCATCTCCCTGTTGTTGGACACTCAGTGTGCTGCCCTACTTTCCAAGTGATCAAAATATGTTTGAAGATGTCAAGCGCTAGTTGATTCGAGAGCATTGTGAAGCCAGAAGGCATCATCCATCAACACTGTAGCTTTCCTTCCAGTTGCTGCAGCACGCTGCATCAATAGCACTTGCTCTTATGAAAGGGAGGCTTGTATAAATCGGGAGTATTATGAATCAAAACGGTCATTTTCTCCAGTGTTTTGCAGAGAAAATCTCAGTGGTTTCCTTAGATAGACCAGGCTGGAGGCCAACTTTTCACCGCCGCTCAGTGACACAGCTGCAGCTGTGGGAGTGCACTTCAAGGTTCATCCAATAGAAGCTAATTGGCAAAATGGCCCACACTGTCCTGTCCTTGAGATAAGAAGGTCTAATAGAGAAGTTTATGTTCAATGAGACTATATTTAGTGCTGCATACTCGGTATCTGGGTTTACTCTGTCTTACCAGACTTGTTTTTTTTTTTTTTTTTTTAATTTATTGGAGGCCTCTGTAGCACAGCACATCATGTTCTGATGCTCTGACCCCTGCTTCACCCCTCACCTCTGAAGTGATACCGTCCAGCAATCATCTGTCTGCTTGGCACTGCATTAATTATTTTTTTTATCTGGCTTATATTTGGATTTCACGGATAATTTACAGAATTATTTTGACTGCTGACTAATATGAGAGATCCTTTTGGTGGATGTGTATGTCTGCGTGTTTTTAAATATATACATATCTCTCTCCCGATGCATTTGTTTGTTTTTATCTTCGGGTACTTGGGTTTCATTTCACACTCCAGAAATGTGCAGTTTGAGGTTTCTTGTTGACTCCAAGTTGCCTGTAGATGTGAATGTGTGAGATTGGCTGTCGATCTGTGTTTGCCCTGTGATGGACTGGCGACCTGCCCAGGATGAACTCTGCCATTCCCCATAGACAGCTCGGATCTGCTCCACTGCTCCACAACCCTAGATTGTATGCACTGATTAGAAGATG
>OMNM01006766.1:7255-19264 GCA_900302745.1 Parablennius parvicornis
TCTATTTGTTTTAACACAAGCACTATTTAGGCAAGGTCTTTCACCTGTAGTCATGTAACTGCATTTTCCTCTCTGACTCTTCTTTTTTACTGTGATTTGAAACAAACTCTTTTATGTTGACTCCCTCCCTCCAGTTGTCTTCAAAACTACATTCCCCCAGAGTCCCTGACCCTCTCCTGTCCAGTGTGTCGGCAGACGTCCATACTGCCAGAGAAAGGAGTCTGTGCTCTGCAGAACAACTTCTTCATCACTAATCTCATGGAGGTTGGACTTTCCGTCTTTTTTTTTTTAACCAACTGAACGTCATTTTATTAAAAATAAAGATGACATTGTTTTTAAATATATCATTTTTGAGAACGTATGGGGTACTCTTCTGGACATTCCTCGCTTTTCTTGTGGTTTCTTCAGGATTTACTTTGAAATTAAGCATTTCATCATAGATTTTGATCAAACAGATTAGTTTATATGGAATTTATGTGAAAAGTATTAGATGCCCGAGAGGATCGAAATCTAATTACCTGTCTGTTTGCCCCGGAAAGAATGAGTCAACACTGATTAAACTTGCAAAATATTAGAAACAACCACATGAAAAGACTAAAATAGCAGCTAACTGACAAATTTGTGATGTTTTGGACCAGGTCCTTCAACGAGACCCAGAGTGCTCTCGACAGGAGGCGAGCAGCGTGCTGGAGTCGGTCAGTGCTGCGGTCGCAGGGAAGCCTCTGTGTTGCCCAAACCATGAGGGGAAGGTGAGAAACTTGTTTCTGATGTTTCAACTTAGTCAAGATTAATGTACCCTTACTGTTTGTGTTCAGCACAGCTTAGTGTGAAGGAAATTGAATTTAAACTCCAGAGTAAAGGATTTGACCTCAGTTTGTCTCCCTCTGCAGGTGATGGAGTTCTACTGTGAATCATGTGAGACCGCCATGTGTCTGGACTGTACAGAGGGCGAGCACAGGGAGCATGTGACCGTACCTTTGAGAGATGTTGTAGAACAGCAAAAAGCTGCACTGAAAACTCAGCTGGATGCCATACACAGCAGGTACGGACTCAAACCTTTGTAATCATTAGAGGATGTCTTTGGCTGCTTAGATGTTTTTACATAGATCTTCAGTGCTTCCCAATTCTATGCATTATAATGTTTTTCATTATATACTATGAATGATTTCAGTCATTCTTCAAACTCTTCTTATTTATTTATTTATTTTAGATATAATGTTTGATGTATTTTTTTGTATCTTTGTACAAATTTTGAAAATATACCATGTCATTGTGGGTGGTATTGCAGACTTCCACAGCTAACAGCAGCCATTGAGGTGGTGAGCGAGATCTCACGACAACTGAACGACAGGAAGAATGAGGCGATATCAGAGATTACAAGTACTTTCGAGGAGCTGGAACGGGCACTGCATCAGCGCAAAACGGCCCTCATCACGGACCTGGAGAACATCTGCAGCTCAAAGCAGAAAGTAAGTGGTTTTACACTTTGTCATAGTGCTCGTGCATCTATTTGTTCCTGCACATACTTAAAACTCATTGCTATACTGAGATATGCAAGGTGTGGATATGACCGAGGACATCTCTGACATTCTCATCCCACAGGCTTTGTTCTGTTCTTCTTCTCCCCTTTTCTTGTTTTAGATTAACTTTTCCTCAACTTCTTTTGTCATACAGGTCCTACAGGCACAGCTTTCATCCCTTCTTCAGGGAAAGGAACACATTCAGAGCAGCTGCAGCTTCACAGAACAGGCGCTCAGCCACGGGAGTGCTACTGAGGTGGGCTGGTAAATTGTAATTAGCAAACTCACAATGAGGCTGCAACCCATGAGGGAATCAGATCTGGTGTAGGATGTCTGTTTGTCAGTAATTGAAATGTTTGAGTGTTGGAAGAAATAAGGGCTGCAAATTTCAAAGAAAAAGAAACCAGAATGTAATGATGGTGTGGTCGGCAGGTGCTGCTCGTACAGAAGCAGATGAGCGAGCGAGTAACAGCGCTGGCCAGACACGACTTCCCAGAGAAACCACATCAGAATGCACACCTGGAGTGTCAGGTATCCACGCCACTGTTTCCTTTTTTGACTGTTTGACTGATGTTTCCTCATTTTTATATGATGTAACTTGATTTTGTGACCAACAATAGAATAGCCCCAGTTTGAGTTTGCATATTATCCCTGAACAAGGGTTTTTTCTGGGACCCTGCAGTCCTCTGTCAGTTAATAGAAACTAGCATGTGGTAATGAGTGTTGACTCTACATAGCCTGTAGTGTGTGTGTGTGTGTGTGTGTGTGTGTGTGTGTGTGTGTGTGTGTGTGTGCGTGTCTGTGTGTTTGTGCATTTAAACCTTTTCATTTTGCTTTAGTTGCAGATTGTTGTTGGAAATTTTTACATGTTGATAAACCAATACTGTAAAATATATTCGTAATTTTCGTTTTTTAAAGGTTCACTTTTCTGTTTAGTCTACAAACAGCACAAACAATCTTCTGTATCTTGTCTTTTTAACAGTTTGAACTACATAACATCTGGTTTTTACACCAGCATTCAATCAAACATTTTTAAAATGTAACCCAACTTTAGGCAGTAGTGAGGCAGTCTGGGTGAAGAGTACTGGACATCTATTCTGTTCTCTGCTCCAGGTGGAGACTGAAGGTTTGCGCCGCTCCATCCAGAACCTGGGCGTTCTCCTCACCACAGCAGCTGTTGCTCACACCACCGTGGCCACAGGAGAGGGACTCCGCCATGCAGCGACCGGGCAGCACCACACCATTACTGTGACGACAAAAGACAAAGTATTGATAACATCATTTGCTTCGTATATCAGCTAAACTTTACATAAAATATTTGATTTTAGACCAGTTTGTTAATTAGCTGCTGGCTCTTGTATAAAATCCACATTTAGACTTTATTGTTGCGCAAAATGTATTTTTGAGAGCATCTTTATCAATGCATATTGATCTCATGCTTTTATGTGCAGGATGGAGAGTTGGTGCGGACAGGAAATGCAGTTTTAAAGGCAGAGATAACATCAGCTGATGGGAACCGGATCACAGAGGCAGACATAGCGGACAATAAGAATGGAACATATGAGGTGGGCTACACGTTACGCACCGAGGGCGAGTACTCGTTTGCTCTCCTGCTGTATGGACAGCCGATACGCGGCAGCCCCTTTCGCCTGCGGGCAGTCAAGCCGTCAGACGTTCCGCAATCTCCAGATGACGTGAAGAGGAGGGTGAAGTCGCCCAGCGGGACAGGGGGACACATACGGCAGAAAGCTGTGCGACGGCCCTCCAGCATGTACAGCACCACCAAGAAAAAAGAAAACCCCATTGAGGACGAGCTGATCTACAGAGTGGGTAAGACAAATAATCACGAAGAGACATGTCACTGATGGAAAAGTACATAATGTCATCTGGACAGACATTAATTATATATCAGGAATGGACAGTTTGATGTGAACCAGTTTCTCAAATACATGTGTCTCACTAACACCAGTACATCTTTTTTTTCTAATTTTGTAATTGAATTTTTAACTTTGATAACATTAATGAAATCTTTCATTTGTATGGAAGAGACAAAATCAATCCTGAAAGTCTATTTTCATAATCACTGGAATGGACCTTCAAGGAAGACATTATACAGGCACACCTGCACCAGGGGAGAAAGCTGAAATAACAAATTGAGTCCATCTTTTGTTCTTGTGTCAGGTTCCCGAGGCAGAGAAAAAGGGGAGTTCACAAATCTACAAGGGATCTCAGCCTCAAGTAACGGCAGAGTGGTTGTGGCTGACAGCAACAACCAGTGCATACAGGTGAGAGAAAAAGGGAGAAGTAAGAGCAATCAGTGTCATCAGGCAGATTAAGAGGACATTTATTCATATTGTGGCTGTACACTCAATATAAGATTCTCTGATGGAAATGATTGCAGATATTCTCCAATGACGGCCAGTTCAAAATGCGCTTTGGGGTCAGAGGTCGGTCCCCTGGGCAGTTGCAAAGACCAACCGGTGTCACTGTGGACATGAATGGAGACATCGTTGTAGCCGACTATGACAATCGATGGGTCAGCATCTTCTCCTCGGATGGAAAGTTTAAGGTTTGAAGTTCAAATCTCTTATTGCCACATTCAAATGACATTCAGGTGAGATTTCCACCAAATAATACAATGTTTCCCTCCGTCGCAGAATAAGATTGGTGCAGGGCGTCTTATGGGTCCCAAGGGTGTGGCCGTGGACAAGAATGGACACATCATCACTGTGGACAACAAGGCCTGCTGTGTCTTCATCTTTCAGTCCAACGGGAAGCTGGTGACCAAGTTTGGAGGCAGGGGGACGTCTGACAGACAGTTTGCAGGTGAATAGGAGCAGAGTCGACGACACCACAACCTTTTTTACGCTCTGAAAAGAAACCGCTGCCTTCTGTTTCAGCTCTGCATCCTGTCACAGAGGCAGTGTTACGAATGGCTTCAAAGGCAAAGCTGTCACAATGTTTTGCGTATTTAAAGAAATATATGACAGTGCTAAAAGAAATGTGGTTACTTTATATAGCATTTTTGAAAGTGTTATGTAGTTTGATCTGCATCTATTTAGTTTTGACATGAAAAAAAGCCCCTATGTTAACTTCAGAATTTCTTGAGTTGCCATTAACAATGCCACCCGATAGCAGCTAACAGCCCTTTATATTCTAAATAGAGAACAGTGCATTAATCCAGATATTATATAGGCCTGTATACTGACTATGCGTGACATAAATCACTGCAGTGTCCTTCCAGTTCCCTCCACAGACCGTACCTGTGCTGACCACTCTACGCTACTTTCTTCTTTTGCTCATATTTATTTCTGACATCC
The DNA here is from genome assembly GCA_900302745.1 of Parablennius parvicornis. NCBI lineage: Eukaryota > Metazoa > Chordata > Actinopteri > Blenniiformes > Blenniidae > Parablennius > Parablennius parvicornis. The sequence continues at coordinate 12,096 of OMNM01006766.1, forward strand.
TATTTTTTCCTTTCTTTTCTTCCTTCTGTTCTCCAATTCAGAAAAACTTGGCCCAAACTTAAATAAATCTGGCTCAGTTTTCAGTAAGTACTAAGTGTGGCCTTGCTGCAACCTTAATCCCACAGTGCAGTGCCCTCTGTCTAACCTGATTCCCCAATCATGTGTCTGACCTCCTGAAAAACTCGCACCGTTGAGACATTTTTGACCTCGAGTTGTGCCTGTACTGTTATGAACAGATACACGTAAATGCCATTTTGATATTACAGTAATCAATATTTTATCAAGTGCATTTTGTTTTTGGTGGAACTCTGCAAAAAAATGATTGATGTGCTCAGTGATGGGATATTTAGCCAATAAACTTCAAAATGAAGGCTTCACAAAATGCTTCTTATTAAGTTATATCATCAGAAATAAAAAAAAAATGCCTTGATTGAGGACAAAAACACACTAACTTTTTTAATCAGGATAGAAATTATTTTCAAAATGTATTGATTTTTGAGTCCAATGATGAAAAAATGCATGAAAAGCACTGATGATAAACAATTAAACTTCGAACTGTGATTGATCTGATTGAATAATGCTATACTTCAAGTAAAATCTGTTAAAATTTTAGTTAATAAAACTTACTAACGGTGAAGATAACTACAGGTTTCTGTGCCACTGCAGCAACTTCCACTCTCATCCTCTTCTTGATCTTCATCCAGGTCCTCACTTTGTCGCAGTGAACAACAAGAATGAAATTATCGTGACTGATTTCCACAATCACTCAGTGAAGGTGAGACAAACAGAAATCATCTGAGGAGGTGACGGTGCTTCTTGCTCAATGATTGTGGTTCCAATGGTTGCATTTTTCTGAATTTGCATCCCAGGTTTACAGTGCTGATGGGGAGTTCCTGTTCAAGTTCGGCTCTCATGGTGAAGGCAACGGGCAGTTCAATGCTCCCACTGGTGTGGCTGTGGATGCCAATGGAAATATCATTGTAGCCGACTGGGGGAACAGCAGGATACAGGTGAGACAGGTTGTACTCCGGGCGATCAGGATTGTGTTGAAAGTCTATAAAACACCCCTGTGCATTGGATGGTAGTGTTGAGTCACATTAGCATTGTGTTTTGATTAGCTAATATTGAAAACATGGGATAAGGTGCTTTTAAGTGGAGCTTCACTACAATGTAGGTGCAATAAAACAGCACCAATTTATTGTATTTCACTGTTTGTGTTGATATTATCTACACAACAATATATATTTAAAATTATGAAAGCAAGCTAGGTATGCTAATTTAGTTTCCTGCATTTGATTTCCTCGGTTTAGTAAACAGATAGACGAAAAGCTATCTGAGATAGACAGAGACTAAACCTGTCGGAGTTACATCTGGTGCACTGGGTGAAGCACTAACACTTCCAACGATAGCCGTGATGTTACAGGAAGTTATATTAGCAGCTGTTTACTGTGATTAATGCTCAACTGCTTTCTCACCAGAGGCTCTTTTGTTTCTGTGAGCAGAAGGAGGTGGTGATAGTCCTCACTTCATGAAATCATCAGCATTGTTCACAGTTTCAGTTTTGACTAGTAACAACACAGTTGCTAGAGTGATTCAATACACCACCCAGTGGTAATGAAGTGGTATTACATGTCAGGGTGTCCTTACACTTGGGCAGGATGTGAAACCTATTACACAAACTTGTTTTAAACCATTTTAGGAAAAATACAAAAACAAAACCACATTTTATGCCATAACTTTAAATTGATGCTTGAGCTTATGTAGCAAATACTGTTTCATATTTTAAATTAACTTACCAATTTTTTGGAATCAAACAATATGGATTTTTTGCGATTAAATAATGTTTCATGAATTTTATATAAAACTGAAATAACATGTATAATTTAACTAGATACATTCTGCATCATACCTCAAAAGCTGAGTGAAACCATTTTTAATGGGATGTAATTGAGGTAAATACATCATTGGTAGAACTGCAGAGACAACAAAAGATAAGAGAGAAGATAAGTACTTGAAATATATATTCTATATTGTAAATTCAAAATTGAATCCAACACAAAAATGACATTCTAAAACGACAATACTGGGCTTTCTGACACACCAAGTTTTTAGTCCGTATGCAGTGCTGTGAGTTCATGAAAGAAATTCCAAAGGTATGTGAGTGTTGTGGGATCAGGACAGATTTATGACCTCAGGGTTCACTGGAGGTCGGGTCAGAGGGTATTTAGTTCATATCTGTCAGGAGTCAAGAGTCCATCTGTTTTTGAAAGAGGAACCGTGTGTTTGTTGGTGCAAATAAGAAGACAGAATCCAAAAGGTTATGGTGTAGATTGTATCTGGTAAAATGTGTGTGTTTGACTCAGATGTCTTTGTGTGACGATATGAAAAATCATTTTCACGGTCAGTGTGTTTCTTCTTTTCTGTGCCAGGTGTTTGACAGCACAGGGTCCTTCTTATCCTACATCAACACCTCAGCAGACCCTCTGTACGGCCCCCAGGGTCTCGCCCTTACCTCAGATGGACACGTGGCCGTTGCAGACTCTGGCAATCACTGCTTCAAAGTTTACAGATATCTGCAGTAGACTGAGCGAAGACAAGACTGACATCTTCATCTCCAGCTGAGACAAAACATCATGGTGACATACTGCTTGTAGACGTTGAGCTGCAATCTGCCTGCTCAATCAACGGAGGTCCAGACATTGGTTTTATATCGTTCATCATCCAAAGTTTAACACAAAGACATACACAAACATACAAACGTTCTAATTGCAGTGTATTTTAAAGACAGCATATGCTACTTTTCCGAAAGAGTTCCTTTTCTTATTGATAAAATCTCGAGGAACCGACTTCATGGAAACTATTTTTTTCTCAGGAATGAATCAATCTATGATTTGATATTTTCATGTTGTTTAATACTATAAGTTTTCCTTAAATTAGAGAAATGACCTCTGTCACAAGGCATCATATCATCTCCATTTCTGTTGCTTCACCAAGAAAATAAATCAGAAATTGGTGACACACTGCAGTTTTTATGATTTTTAAAAACATTTTATTGAACCACCTCGTAGAGCAGGATGAACTGAAGCAACACTGTTGCATGTGAAAGCGATCCCAAACAAATTACTGTTTTCATGGCCTTAAAATGTTAAAACCCAACAATACACACAGGAATGTGTCATTCAACAGGAAGTTTGTTTTTCTCATGCTGCATCTTATCCGTCTGACAGATCACTGCACGCTTTATTTATTTTTTTCACTTATTAGTCATGCAATGAGTTGACGTGTATGCAATTTCTATTTTTTATTTTAGTTCCCAAAGACGAGCATCAAGAAGCACAACAATGAACATTTGAGCCAGCTGAAGTTTAGGTCGGATCCCATCCAGCTGGTTTTCTCTCCACTAGCAACCAAAACAAACTTGTATCTGATCCTATTAGTAGTTGCACTTTTCTGTATTCATACCTACAGGCTTATATGGTTGTACATGTGCATATTTAGCTGTATATATGGATTTGTTGTCCATGTTATTTCACTATATAGCCTAATTATTCGAGCACTTAAGTGGAAACAAGTTCCCGCCAAGTCGTAGCCAACCGAAGGAGTGAAACATCCGATGAACAACATTGTGAACACATTGTTTTCTGTATCTTTTTTTTTTCTTCGAAAGATTTTAATTTATTTGTAATTTTCTTTTCTACATAATTTGCTCTACAAATTATTTTTCTAATTAGTGCATTTGAACTGTCTCCTCTTTGCCAAACATTGTTGTACATTGTAACTTGTAGCAATGGAAGCCGATCACTCCTACACCTTCTTCTCCCGATGAGGCTCACCTTCAGTTAAACGGTGACGTTTTCCTCCTCCAGCCAAACCGTATCGTTGTGAGTTGTTGAACATTGCACAAAATACAAAATATTCTAAGAGTTATATAGTTTGCAAGAGTAATATATGCCTCTATGTATAGTTCATTGACAATACCAGAAAGTGTACTGTATATTACAATCATATTCTCGTTGTAGTTGACAAGCACCTTGATAATGGATTTTCCAGTAGACTGTACGTATTCATTTGCTCAATAGTTCGTTTTGAATTGTTTTTTTTCCTCTTCTGTTTAGTTCCTGGAGGAACACAACACCAGCTGATACACAGTGACAGAAAAACATTTTCATCCCACTTTAATTCTCCATCACCTGAATCATTCTGTCTTTTCTAATTTATTAGAAAAACGTCTGTAATCAGATTATCTTCCTCCCTCTGACAGGGTCTCTTGTGTTAGTACGATTTCATTTCTGTGTGTCGACGCCTCATCTTTTATCGCCACTGACATATCTGTGTGAAATAGCTAAGACACATGAGAATAAACGGCTATTGTGTAAACATTTATGTAATCATGGAAAAGGTATGATTGTAAATTAAAGAGCGGCACTGTCACGTGCACAACCTAACATCTGGTAACTCAGTTTTCTTTTTTACTTTCACGCCAGTTTGTAGCCAAGATTGTATCTTTTTTGGAGAAATCCAATCACGACAATCAACTTGAAAACGTCTTTAATCACTCATATTTTCTTTACTAATATTTTCATGTCAGAAGCGGTCGTTTCAACACTACTGTGAATGGAATTCTCTCACCTATTCAACTATTTTTGACCCGTTTGTACGACACTATATGGTCATTTATGTCGCCCGTCGTTAAACCCACGCTTCTGTAAAGAGGCAGTGGAAAGTCACTACTGAGTCATTAGCGAGGCAAAAAGTGGAGAAGAGAAATGTTTTCTCACCTCCCCCTTAAAATGTTCTTGTAGAATGAAAAGTGAATCAGCAACAGCAAGCTGTCTCCCAAGGTTGAATCAGGATGTTGGACCAGAATAGGAATGAAGACGAGGCTGAGAAAACAACAGGAAGCGACGGCTCTTTAAAAGCCTCTTGTGTCTTGTAGCAGCCTCGACCCAGAGTCCTGGAATATTCATGACAAGTAAAATGTGTCCTTTTTGATGGAAATTAGGTTCTTTCTGTAAGAGATTCGCCTCTTAATGCTGCCATCTCTTATGAGCTGGAGAACTTTTCTAAAACCTACCGAGCTAGTTTAAGTTCATGTATTTAAATGAAATAAAATGGATAATCTTCATACAGTTGAATTGGAATGTTGAAACAACTCTGCTTACTTTTGCCATCAACCATAAACTGACAAAATAAAATCTGTTCTTTGCAATTTCACATCACATTTAAGGGCGGACTGCAAAATGTATTTTATTTTTCTTACTGAACCAAGCTCCTCCTGCCTCCAAAACTGTCAAATCCCAGAGATCAAAGATGTGGTGGAAACTCACTTCTAAAAGATACAGAAGTCCTAATTTTAAATTAATACTGTTTTGACATTCTGATCCATTCGTTTCATTCTTCGACATTATAATCCGCCTCAGCGTCTTTCTTTCTAAAGTTATTTAAAGAAAATGTGGACCGGGTTCAACATGATAAATGAAGCAAATTTCACAACCCTGTAAAATGTGTGCAGACTAATGAATCCTCCCCCCAAAAAATTTTCATTCCTCCTTTATTGTCAACGTAAAGTCTGAACAACACCGAGCACATTTAACGCAGATGAGTCAGCCTAAAAAACACGGACGTACACTGAAAGTAACTCAGAATTCATTTTTCGATATATGCATGAAAAATTTGCAATTAAAGCATTTATACATCAAGTGACAGACTATCAGAGATAAAAAAGCAGATTCAGTTCCAACCTCAGATATCTGAAATGTCACTGTGCAGAAGTCTTTCCATCGCGCTCCTTGGTCCTTTCAAACAGTATCATCAATGCAGAAGCCTCACAGCCAAAACAATAAAAGGACATAAGCTTAAGGAAGGAAACTAAAAGTTCAGTATAGGTTTGTTTTTTTTTACATAAAATCTAAAAAACAAATGGTTAGAAAAAAATTACATGGCAACAAGAAAATAGGAAACCACATTAGTACAACTAATACAAAAAAAAAAGTGAAAAGTGGGGACCAATAAGCATAACACTCATTTGTAAAAGTAACATTCATCATTGTAACGGAGAAGCTTTTCTTCAAACTTCAAAAGTTGCTACGACAAAAACAGCTGCAGAGGAAACAATTTAAAATCAAAACACACTGACTGCCACAAATTTAGTATTATTATTATTTTTATCTTTCTGAATCGTTCACTGATTTTCCAACCAGATCAATTAAATGTTCAACTTCCTCCAGGCAGCTCTTCTGAACAATGGCACGACTTTATGGCCCGAGTGTTTTAAAAAAACAAACCAACTCTGAGCCATGAGCGGGAACTTGCCAAATTTCTTTTCTTTAAAAATAACCCCAATTATTTAAAAAAAAAAAAAAAAAAAGTGTAATAAAACATCTATCAATGTTGAGGGAAGAAATCAGTTCATTTCAGGTCTAAGCCTTGTTTGAGAGCTGAGATTCCAGTGTAAGATGCGAGGTCTCAATCTGGATCGTCGACGACCATCAATTCTGATCCTTAAGTTTCAAGACGTGGTGACATCCAAAAATTAAAAAAAAAAAAAAACCACAACAGCACTGACCTTGCCCGGCCTTACAACAACCAACGTGAGTTAATGTACAATAGTTTGGCGCAGTCCGTTGCTAACGGCACATCTGCGACCTCGTGGACACAGGGGCCCAGACTCTCCCGACCCCGGGTCACGGCTGTTGGGGGGTATGAGCCTACAGTACGTGTCTGAATTGAATGCAACAAGACGCATTATTTCTTATTTTTCTAACATCAGTAAGACCAACAAGTATCAGAGCACACGGCTCAGAGGGATTACAATCACCCAATGACATCAGTCCCGTCAACGAGCCATGCCAATGAAGAACTTTAAAGAACATTGGCACGTTTTAAGCTTCAAGCGATTTTTCTTCACGCCTTCGCACCTCTCTTTAATAATAGTGGCATATCTGCAGCCGGCTGCCGGGGTCGTTCTTCCCGGGGCTGAAGAAAGGGTACACCGGCTCCTCGAAGCACGTGTCAAAGATGAACAGCCGCTTCATCGTCACGGCGTCGTAGAAACTGAGACGTCCGTTGTCGTAGTCGAGGAACACGCCGACGCGCGGGGAGTTCCAGTAGTCGGCGACGGGGATGCGCCCGTCCTCCCCGTTGGCGTAGAGCCGGTCCTGCAGGCACAG
>OMNM01006777.1:7734-21562 GCA_900302745.1 Parablennius parvicornis
CCCTTTTTTTTTTTTTTTTTTTTTTTCAATTTCTCTGCTCTCATTCGCCGCCTCTGTCCCCAAAATCAACAGTGAGGCTGAGCGGCGAGCGAAGGGCTGCGGTGCTCCGTACAGCTCTGGGTTGTATATTTTCTTTCTGAGTAAACAGTGGATCATAATTGGGAGAGATGAAGCTAATATCTTCAAGAATGTATCAAGAAAAAGTGGGTTCATCAAAATTATAGGCATGATTAGAAGCCATTAATGCTTCATCTCCACTTCATCAGCAGGATTTTGATTGAAGAAGTTAACATAGTTGTCTTATGTGCAAACTAACTCGATTTGGAGTATTTATGTTCTTTATAGTGCAAAAAAAGTGGAAAACTGTCAAACTGTTGGATGTCCAAACAATGTGAAGCCATAGCGTTTAGTTTAGTTTTTTTCTTCCCTGACAGCAGAGAGCCACTACAAGCCCGGTGGACAATCAAAGCTTATCCCAATTCAAAAGGACGACAACAATAACAGCTGCGCCATCAGCGCCGGAAACGGCACTGGCGAGGAGTACGAGAACTACGACGAACTGGTCGCCAAGTCGCTGCTAAACCTCGGCAAGATTGCAGAGGACGCCGCCTACCAGGCCATGACCGAGTCCGAGATGAACAGCAACTCGTCCAACAGTGCCGGGGAAGACGATGAAGAGGAGGACGATGATGACGGCAGCGAGCAGGGTGACAGGAAGGGCGAGCTGAGCGTGGATCTGGACAGTGACGTGGTGAGGGAGACCGTGGACTCCCTCAAGCTGCTGGCGCAAGGTCACGGCACCATGATGCCCGAAGACGGATACCCGGAAGGTACCATGGGGAACGACTGCAGCCACGTCAACGGGCGGCCCGGCCTCGGGGTCCGGGCAGACGAGAGCGAGGAGGAGGTGTGTCTCAGCAGCCTGGAGTGTCTGAGGAATCAGTGCTTCGATCTGGCCCGGAAACTGAGCGAGACTCAGCCATCTGATCGTCCCGTCATGCATGCCCTCCACCACCAGCTCCAGAACCCTTTGGACCATCACGTGGTCCACCACATGAACAGGTTTGATGTGTTTTCTATTTTTCACAAATCTGTGTAATATTAAAGTCAAGTAACTAAGTTACTGGATTCCAATCAGAGGTCTCACGAATGAAAGGTTGACAATTGCTGAGGAGCCTGAGTTGGAAAGGTGGCTTTGGAGAGGGTTTTAGGCTTTGGTACACATTGATGGAGCCCGACCTGTCACTTTTTGACCAATTGGCCACGGACCCTGGTGTCAGTCTGCTCCATCAGGACACTGCTCCAGGCGTGAGGCAACATGTAGGTGTTTGTTCCAAGTTCTTCTTCGCTCTTTTTGTGGGTCGCACATCAACTATACAGCTCAACACTGGCCCCACAGGTCATCAGTGGTATTGCTTCGTTTGCGAAGCTCTTTAGAAACAGACTAAATTCAGTACTTGATAACGGACAGAAGGCTCTGTCTACAACAGGAGTGTCAGACGTAATGCGTGTGGACCAAAACTGGAACACAAGACGATCCAATCTGGCCAATAAAAAAAAAAGCAAATTATAAACATTTCATTAAAACATAGAACTTTTTAAGACACATTTCTCAAGAGTAGTGGTGGCATGGTTCGGTTGGTTCTCCACCTGCTCGCATGACGAAGTGTCCTTGAGCAAGACAATGTACCCCAAATTGCTCCTCTTGCAGTGACAGCGTATTGCATGGCCACAGAGTCCAATGTGTGAATGAATGGGTGAATGTGATTAACGATGTAAAGTGCTTTGGGCTGGCTCACACATTTAAAAAGCGCTATATATGTTAAATCCATTTACTGTTCACAACACAACACTGAGATCCAAGCCTATAGTTGCTTATGATCAATAGAATATTGTTTGTACCACAGAAATGGCAATGAAGTGCTAAACCCCCCATTAGTCACTGAAATTCAGTGACATGTTGTCATTTTTGGCTAACAAATTAGAAACACCCACACCTACTGTATAAGCTGATGCACATATGAAAACTGTAAAACAAACAACAGGTCTTGGAGCCGCTTGGTGGTGCCAGTGGTGAATACTCATCTCATAGTGAGAATTATCTATGCTTGAGTTTTGTCTCGGGTTAAAGGTCAGGTGGACATTCTAAATCGTGTTTATACGTGAACGTAAGTGTCTGTGTGGCTTTGTCTCTTGATGGACGGGTGACCCGCCCAGGCGGTAACCTGTCTTCACCCTGAGTTGGATAAAGCCGTACAAGAAATGATGGATGAAGAGACAGCTTAACCAGGATTTCTGTCTCTTCTTCAGGTATGAGAGCTGCCAGCAGGGCACCCAGGACGAGCGCAGCTACTCCGACATGGTGAACCTGCTGAAGCTGGAGGAGCAGCTGAGCCCGGCGTCCAGAGGCTACCCGGGCAGCTGCAGCCAGGAGGGCGACGAGGACACTACGTCAGTGGCCTCCGACCGCTCCGACGAGACCTTCGACATGGCCAAGGGAAACCTGTCGCTGCTCGAGAAGGCCATCGCCCTGGAGTCGGAGAGGGCGAAGGTCATGAGGGATCGTATGGCCTCGGAGCACGGCGGGCCCAGGCGGGACCACAACCACCACCACCATTACCACCATCATCATCATCACCAGCGCAACCACAGCGAGGACATCCCGAGGCTGAGCAGCGCCGCAGAGGAGCGCAAACCCAGGATGCACCACGATGGGTTAAAGAGGGCGTATTACCCTAAAGGTAGGCAGTGCAAACCCACACGCTGACCCTCACCATGCCACGATCGATCTGCACGCGGCAAATGGTTGTCTTGATTTGACATATTTGTTAAGTTTGGACACTGCAGGGAAATTTATGAAGCCACAAACCTAAAGTGTGTCCTGTCTTAGTGCTCTCAGATGAATTGTTGTGTAATAAAACAGTATTTTTCTGAACACATCACATTGTACAGAATATCTATGCGCTACATAGCAAATGGATTAATGGAAAATGGAAACATAAGAAAACTACTGTACTGTTATGCATACAAAGTACTACTGTAAATCAGGGTCATGTGTGCCACAAGGTGGAACATTAACAAAGAAATTAATTATTAATAAAAGTAACAGATGTTCCTGATTTGTCCACTGGATGGCACATTCTTTCAGTCATGATATGATGAGACCCAGAAGTGAACTGCTGATAGAAACTTCCTGCTTCCTGAGGCGAACATAATTTTCAAGTGAAAACAAAAAGGTTTTGTTGCAATTTTGGGCTCTCTTTTGGAAAACGCTCCCATTTTATCTCTGTATCAATGGAGGAAAATGCTATTTTTTGATAAATGCTTCAATTTGGTTTCCGTGTTGACAGAACAAAACACACATTTTTGAAAAACACTCCGTCTTTGTGGAAATGAGGGAAAACACAACTTTTTCAAAACAGCTATTAAGTTGGAACTTTTCAAAACGCTCCATTTCCTAGGGAATGGGGTAAAACGCAATTCTTGATTAAAAATGTGTTTATACTGATTCTGCTCCTGCTCCTGTTTAGCACAGCTGTAGCAACTAGTGATTCTGCACACGCTCAGTAGATGGAGAATAAAAACAATGTTTTCTCCAGACTGTCGTGACTCTCTGTCCAGGTTCTCCTGGACTTGGTAGTTTTATAGTTGACAGTCACTGTAATAACAATCCAACTTGGTCCTCAAGTGTCCGTGTACTCTCACTGTTAATGTTTAAAGCTTTTCATTCCAAAAAAACTACCAAACAAAACAAAAAAATAGCACCCACTCATGGCTCAACATGCTAATCCATCTTTTTCTGTTTCCAAATGGAGCAATATTGCTGCATTCATATAAAAATGAATTACAGTAAAAAATACCAGAAATGGAAGTTACAGTAGTGTTACTATAAAAGAAAGTTATGGTCAGTAAATTGCATTCAGCCTTCATTTATATTGTTACTGCGACTGCACATTCTCACCTAAAACACGATGAGATGCATTTAAATTCAGAGCAAGGCTGCATGTTTTGTTTTGCAGCTTTTCTTCGTCCACACGTTCCTCCTCTTCACATCTGGCAGACAAAAACTGTTTTTTTGCCTTCCATGCCTGGACTATTTTTACCGCAACGTTCGGACTTTGAGAAACAAATTTAGCTCAGTCAGTCCTCTGTAGCTCCACACCATCAAAATACATCCGTAATGACGGTGAGCGAGCAGCTCATTACTGTGAAGGTTACACTGGCTGCGACAAGGCTTTTACCCTTTTACTGGAGTCTTATTGAAACACTAGGAGACTGCATGGTGGTTATATGAGTTTGAGTGTGAACCTTTATGTGCAGCGTTTGCATGTTCTTCCTCACTAACACATTGTCACGTGAAAACAAGATTTTTTTCTGAGAAAAAAAAAAACCTTCAACCTGTCAACAGGCCACATTCAACCTAATTTCTTTCTGTGGGTCGGACTGGTAAAATAGTACCATAATAACCTTTAAATGCAAGTTGTTTTTTATTTTGGTGCAGAGTACATAGAAAGGCATGTAAATAAAAGACATATAAATAAAGACATTTACCAATGTAACTATCTTTATTTTGGGAAAAAAAACAACTACTATGACTGATAATAACTCTAAACACAACATACAACCAATTTTAATGAAACCGTCTGGTGCAAAATACCAAATGGTGAAATGTCAAAAATAAAAACTTCTCCCATAACTGTTGCATTAGGAGAGCTTTTACAAACTCACCTCTTGTGTGGCGGTTTTGGCCCATGGGCCTTATGTTTGACACTGTTGCTTTACAAACTGGCAAGAGGACACATTGGTACATATGTTAAAACATGGACATGCATATCACTTGTTTTATGTGCTCTGCATGTTGTATAAAGTGAAAAACATGAATTAGGTGCCAGGAAGAGATGGTTTTACACAACTTCTCAGTTCTGTTAGTGCTTTGACTGCTTTCCTTCAGGGATCTCCATGGATCATCTGCCTTTATCTCACTAGATCCTCTGCCTCCTCCTTCATTGTATCCATGAATCTTCTTGTGTCTGGCAGCTCCATCTGCAACGTCCACAGTCCAACATGTCTCTTAATCAGCACATGTCCAATCCATCTCACTTCATCTCTGGACTGCTCATGCTGAACTTTCCCTATTAATCCTTTAACAGGGGTATCAAGCATGACGCCTGTGGGCCAAAACCGGCCCGCTAGAGGCTCTAAACTGGCTAAACCACCAAGCAAATTGAAAAATCTCAAAGAAAACATTAATTTTCAACAAATTTCTCAATAGCAGCAAAGACACAGCTCTGAGAGCCGAGCTGAGGTATCGGTGAAGCTGCCATGAAAGCTTCCAAACTCGCATCAGCCTCAAAGCCTTGCTGTCGGGGTGTTTGTAAAAACACCCATAATGCAACAGATATAGGATAAGTTTCTGAGATAGTTCATTGTATTTTGCACTAGAAGATTTCAATAAAATGGCTTTATGTTGATATTGAGAGTCACTTTAGAATATATTGTGAAAAGGGTTTCCAACTCCCTGAAAAATTAATAAGGGACGTCTTACTGGCCGACCCGATTGTCTCCATCCTTCCTGCCGTGGCAAATTTATTTTGCCCTTTTTTTGTGTGTGTCAAACGATTTTTTAGCTATTTGACTTGAACCGGAATTTAAGTAGATGCAGAGTTCTTCAGGTCAGCAGCCTGAAGAACTCTGCATCTGTATCATACTCGTGTATGGGTATGTTGTCAACTCAGTCAATATGTTTACTGAAGGTTTTCACATAAAACACCCTGTTAGTCATTAATTCATTTGACATTTTAAAGACTTTGATCCTCACGATATTACAGGACAAAATCTGTCACTTTTCAGCTCAATACGGGACATGTACTCGTGTTTGTAAATATGTTTGTGTTTGTAAATATGGGAGAATTCTGTTTTTCATGGGCCAGCTGGCAACCCTAATTGCAAACCATTTTGCAAAAACATAGACATTTTCATCACATTTACATTGCAGAAATGCAGCCCAGCAGCATGATAATGCCTCCACCGTGTTTGATATGTTTTAGGTTTTATTTCGAGAATAATTGGATTTGTGAAAATATGAACATTTTCATCACGTGTACTCTGCGCCGCAACAAAAAAAAACTTTAAAGTGTACATTTGAAGGTTATTATGACGCTATGTTATCAGTCCGTCCCACTCAAGATGAACTTGGGCTCTATTTAGCCTCTGAACTGAAATGTGTTTGCCCCACTGGATTTAACTCTTTACCCCTGATAAAGGGTTAAACCTTACAGCTGGTTTAAACCTGTTTCCAGGCCTCCTTTTCTCATTGTGCTTGACCTTTTGACTCTAATTTGACCCCTGCCTGACTTTTGTCTGGAAGCAGATACGAAGTACACAAAAGTCACAAAAATTTGACTTCACTGTCTATTTTCCACTGAATGATTTTTCTGACCCCTTACCTCTCAAACCCTGATAAAACCCCATTCTGTCACCTGAGAGATGCCATGCACGGTTGCAGATGAGGTAATGGCCACTCATTTTCTACATTCAGGGCTAATGCACTATGTTTTTGCAGATGCACGAATTTCCACTGACAGCAACTTATGTTGTTAAAATAGGCCGGTGTGGGAACATCAGACGGCCGACTTGTCAGGCATGAGTAATGGCAATCTGTACGGCCCGTTAGGAGAGCAAATCTCATCTGTGGTATGCTATCTACGGCCTATTTCTCTAAATCCACTCAAACACCAACACCCAATACTGCTGGGAGAGAGGAGACTTTGCCCGGGTACTTCGATAGGCTTCGGACTGTTTCATTAGCAGAGATGATCAGGGTAACTCACTAAAACGGGGGTGTCAAACATGAGGCCCGCGCCCTAAAATCGTCCCACAAGAGACTCCAATCCGTTCGAAACGCTAAGAAAATCGTAAAAATAATGAAGAAAACATTGACTTCTTAAACAACTTTCTTAAGAGTAGAGACACAACACTGAAACCCGAGCTGAGATATCAGTGATGCTGCCATGAAAGCTAGCAAACTGGCATTGGCCTCAAAGTCAATTAGACTGTCAGGGTTAGATTGTAAAAACACCCATAATGCAACAGCTACAGGAGAGGTTTTCTGGACATTTTGATGTATTTTGCACCAGAAGGTTTAATTAAAATTGGCTTCATGTTGAGACTGTTTAGTTTTGTGAAAATACAGACATTTTCATCATTCATGCTCAGTGCAATGACAAAAAACTTTTAATTTAAAGGTTATTATGGCTCGATTTTACCGGTCCCTCCCACTCAAGATGAAATTGGGCTGAATGTGGAACCTGAAATAGAATGACTTTGACACCCCTGCATTACAAGTTACTATTTCTCTTCAGGAAAGTTTTTCACTTTGAGTTTGAATTTGTAAATAAAATGAATAGCTCTTTCAACATTGCAGCGTTTAATCACGATGACTTTGTTTTGAATTTTACGAAATATCTTTAAGGTTTCTGGTTGACTGTTGGAAAGTCCACCAACATTTGGCTTTACTATCATTAAGAAAATTAATGAAAATGGGGAAAATGCTGGGAACTAGGAATATACCAACACAATTATCGGGTATTGAGTCCGATACTGCATGGAGTACTCATACTGTTACAGTGAGCAAAAGATAGTTTGTACAAAGCCAGCAACTTAATCAGTTAGTTCTCATACTTGTTCACGTCCTTTAATCAGTGGCATCGGTGCATCTCTCCTGGGAACGACTGGCTGAAGTCTTCATACGCCCAAATACAAGAAATGAGTCACACAAATTGATTTTATTTGAGTCAATATTCATGACTCAGTAATAGCAGGTGTAAATGTAACCAGGTGAAAATTATGTTGTGGAAAACAGAGGCAGGTAAAAATGTGACCTCGGTGGGAGGACAATGATGCATAATTAGCCCTGATTGATCGATTGTTTCTCAGACCATCTGAAAACAGCCATCAAGTAGTCCAACATCAGCTCAGCGTCCAGCTCCAGTCCTGTTCGTTGACCCTGAAGACGCTCAGACTCCGTTTCTCTCTGTCCTGTCCCGCAGAGTCCTCCAGGGGCGAGAAGAAGGAGAGCAAGTGTCCCACGCCAGGCTGCGACGGAACTGGTCACGTGACCGGTCTGTACCCGCACCACCGCAGCCTGTCAG
Source organism: Parablennius parvicornis (assembly GCA_900302745.1). Taxonomy (NCBI): domain Eukaryota; kingdom Metazoa; phylum Chordata; class Actinopteri; order Blenniiformes; family Blenniidae; genus Parablennius; species Parablennius parvicornis. The sequence goes on from OMNM01006777.1 coordinate 15,885, forward strand.
GGTGCCCCCACAAAGACCGGGTCCCGCCTGAGAGTAGGTTCCCTTGGCATGCATGTCTGGAAACGCAATGTAGAGAAAGTCAAAACACCGGTCTGACAAGTCATTTCAGCTGGAACACTTCAGGTCAGGGACATCAAGCTCACTTCAGGTCTGAGTGGAAAAGTTAAAGGAATCAAACAAATATGCAGAGAAGGTGAGGCAATTTTGCTAATTTTCCTAATAAGACATGTTTTTAGCAACATGATCTTCAATTTGTCAAAAAAAAAAAAAAAAACACAAAAAAACTGGTAACTCTATAATTATATAGATGGTTACTATGCCAATGCTGTACAAGATGCTGAAAATATTTCATTCTTTATAATTTGAGTTCACCTTTTTTAAAAATAGTGCAGTGTAATAGTTGCTTCCATTCTAGTTCCTTTTTATAGTCTCCCTCATGTGCACGTAGCCCTACTGCAGTGTTGTATGATACAGGAGCTGAAATAATAGATGTCATTGTAATGACTGATTCACTTATTGTATCAGTCTGTAGGAGGAAGATACTCTATAATCTGGATCTTAGTGGAGGAAGATACTCTATAATCTGGATTATCTGAATTTACAACAATTATTTGGAAGAAGATGCTCTATAATGTGGTTGTTAGCTGAAGTTACATCATTCAGTAGGGAATTTGGAAAGTTACCAGGTGGGAAAATCTTTCATGTGGAAATTTCCCATTTTTAACATCCCCAACAACCCAAAACTGAAAATAAGTGAATTTTGTAGTCAGGAAGTCACACTTATTACACACTTTTAGCCTAAAAAAAACATCATGCAGCAACAGCAGGTCAGAGTAGACAAACATTTTTACAATTCCACCCAGCAATGTATTGAACAACACAATGTTTCGTTAGCCTCTAATGACTTGTTGGATGGACTGTGTCCCAGTGAAAGTCAGGCATGTCGGCCGTCCACCATCCGTCCTGCATGTCTCTGCATCTGTGTTTTAACGGTTTGCTCGGCTTTGACTCGGCGAGGCCGACGAGAGCAGCCGAGGACGTGGTGTTAAATCAGCACGACGTGTGACGAGATCGCCACTCGGCCAACTTGTATTTTTAGCACGTTTTTGATCGTCGGACGGGAAGAGCTCAACGGTAAACCTTGATCACCGAAACATTATCAGACTTTGAGCTTCAAAAGCTGCTGAACTTTTCATTAATGTAACTTCACTTTTCTCTGGTTGTCTGAGAATTATCAGAATCTTCTAAAACCGAACATGATGACGTGCTGAAGTGAAGAGTGACTCGTTCCTGCGCTTCAAAGTCCCTCTGTGTTTACTCTGTCACCACAAAGGCTTTCTTTCTTCTTTTTGTTGTCCGTGTCCTCCTTTACTTTCTTTTCCTCATCACGCTACCTGCCCGGTGCCTTGTTTTTTCGTGTGTCTGTGTTGATGATCTAACATGAGGAGCATGGAGAATCAGTTTGAGTTTCACACAACAACCTGCATGAGAACATGTCCGACCATTTACTCACTTTAATCCCTGACCCCGCAGGTAGAACGCCACGGTGGATTAGATTAGATGTTTGGTAACAGAGCTGCACCAGTATAACAAAGCCAATGCTTTGATATTATAGGCAGTTGAAGTGGAAATGAGAGGTTCTTCGAGATCGGGGGTTTTCAACCTGCAGCTCTGCAGGCACATCGCTTTTTGGCCCTTTTATAGCGGCTCCCTGAAGCTTTCACGATATTATACCAAAAGAAATATCTTATCTTGTTTTTACTTTATTTACAAACCAGAGTCACTTTCAAAATGACTTTTATCTCTTGGATAAAAAAGACTTAAAAAAGAAAAAAAGCATGATAATTAAAATGGGAAAATGTGCTAAAATGATAACAAAAAAACAACATAAAGATGTAAGGAAAAAACGGAAATAGAACTGAATAGAACTGAATAGAACTGAATAGAACGGAATAGAATAGAATTGAATAGAATAGAATAGAATAGAATAGAATAGAATAGAATAGAATAGAATAGAATAGAATAGAATAGAATAGAATTGAATTGAATTGAATTGAATTGAATTGAATTGAATTGAATTGAATTGAATTGAATTGAATTTTATTTGTATAGCACCTTTTCCCAGACGTAAATCCCAAGGTGCTTTACAGCACTAAAAACAAAAAAATTTTACAGATAAAATCAATACAAACAAAGATAAGATCATTAAAAAATATGAAAATACTACTTAGAAAAGAGACAAAATGGTTAAAACATCCTTCCTTAAGATGCTATAACTCCTCCCTGTAAATAGTGTTAGCTGTTTTATTTAATTTCATCCTTTGTGCTTATATTAGTCACTGGTAAGCCTTCTACATACTAATATGTAGAACTACTTATTTCATTTTTATCCTGCCTTCTTTGTTTAATATACAACTTTCTTTCTATTTATTCTCTGTGGAGCCATGCTTAAAGTAATTTCCCATTGGGAATAGTAAACTATTTCTATTCTAAACTATTCAGTTCTAAAAATTTCACAATTGTCTGAAAAATGGTGGAAAAGTATGATGAACTGTTAAAATCAGGTCCAAAAACAGCTTAAAATGTAATGAATTATTTACCATCCTAAATTTTAATCTAAACTTAATCAATGAAGCATTAGTTACATTTTCTGTTTTGAAACTACTGTATGAATGAAACTTTAAAAGCTGTGTTTTTTTTTTTTTTGGCTCAAGACAAACATGATTTGGTTGAAAAATAAAAAAAATGGCTGTTTTTGTCAAAGAGGTTGCAGAACCCTGTTTATGTGTCAGATCTGTTGCTGTTGATTTACTTATGCATTTATGGCTGATTCAACCTTAATCTGGTTTAATTCAATTAAATCAAAAAACACTGCAGGAGCCACGTGTTTAAGGAGTTACTGACATTTATTATTAGTAAGCCTACCATATGGAATGAAAGGCATAATTTTTACAATCTGAAGAGTAAAATGTACTTTGTTAACCTCACTGTTCCATTAAACAGCTACTGTTGCACTGTTTTGTACAGTGAGAGATACACAGATGCCTTCATTGAAGGAATTTGGTCAGATTATTTAGACCTCCTTTCAAGTGAAAACTCAGAACTTCAGTTTCGTTTTCGTGTGTCCATTTACACGACAACGGTGCTCAGAGCTACAGAAAAATGCAACTTTTTGAAAATGGCTTGCGAGGTGGAAATTTTCAAAAACTCTGTCTCTGTGTAGAAAATTGGGAGAATGCAACTTTTTGAAAACACTCCAAGTCTGTCTCCGTGAAACCAGGAAAACAACTTTTTGAAAATGCTCCAACTCCGTATCCATAGAAACAGAGAAAAAAAGCTACTTTTTGAAAATGCACCTACTCTGTCTCCGTGGAAATGGAAGAAAATGTAACTATTTCAAACATGCTGTGAATAATATTAGCAGTATTACAATATTTTGTTACTTTTTACTGCTGAATATTTGCTGACTAACCTTTATCACATTTTCTTGAGTTTTGCTGAATCAAAACAAAACAAAGAACTTAAAACTACATCCAAATTAAAGTATGTAATTTTATGTCAAAAACATTCAAGAACAAATTAAAACAAAGAGCCGCAGAAATATCAGTCATGTAAAACTACTTTGTACCACCAGATGGTGCAGCGAGTCACCCTCCAGGCCATAAATATAAAGTATTGGAAATTCAACAACTGCATTGACTCACTACGGCCACCCAGAGCACAAAGAGGGAACAGCTTGAATCTTACTGTATCTTTTAAAGACGTTGACGACACAAACATACTTCTGTCACATCATCTCCTCTAAGAGCACGCTGTCGCAGTGTCGTGTCCGTCCTGTGATCCGGTGCATGCCTAACCGTTGAAGCTGAACGCCCGTTAACTCTCCTGTCTGCTCCTAACCCTCGCTGTCTCTCTCACCTTCTCCTGTCTGTCAAAGTCCTTGCCATGTATGAGAATGTTTTAAAGTGCCCTACTCCTGGCTGCTCTGGACGGGGTCATGTCAATAGCAACAGGAACTCGCACCGCAGGTGAGTGGAGAAGCCTTCAGCCAGGTGGCTGAAACGCTCCTATTCACCAATACTGAGAGTGTATGTGCTGTCTGGGCAGGAAAACTCAACCAATCACACTTTATTAGTATGTCACCTTTCAGACAGGTAATGAAACCAAAATGCTTTACGAAGGATTAACGGTGTACATGTTTGGTTAGTTATTTGTATGCTTATAAGTAAGCATGCACCGATGCCGATACCAGGTGTGTGTCGCGTTGACAGAGAAACACATAGCCTTCGCATATCGTTTGTACACTGAATAAATCAGTTCATGGCATTTAATATGTACTTGCACCATTACTTGGTATCAGCAAATTGCTAAAGGTTACTTGTCCTTTAAAAATGTGGTATTGCTGCCATGTCTGTGTACTCGCCATTGTTTGTAGTATATTGTTCTCAGTGATGTGCAGTCAGAGCAGGCAGGGTAGGCAGTGCCTACCCAAGACCGAATTCAAATGAATGAAATATTCATTTGAATTCGGTTTGTTTTAATTATAATAGAATTATAATTTATTTTTCAATTTCCAGTAGCCTATAGTACCTCTAAGTTTGAAAGTGGCAGCATTTTGTGCTTTTTATGTCCCGAATTACAACATCTCATTCTCCAGTTGCTCACTCCTGCGCTGTCTCACTGTGAAGGCCACACCCACTCCTGAGGGCCACACCCACTTCCGGCGGCAGAGCAACAGCCTGCCATCGGAAGACTTCGGTTTTCTCCCAAAGTCTTCCGATGGCACAGCACGACTGTGCCTTTCCAAGTCATATCCAGCTTGTGGATGTGTTTGCACATGCTCAGTCAGCTCCCCAATATGAAACTCATTTAGGTGAAAAGGCAGATCGCTACAGACGTAACCGTGATATGCTAAATACTATACGTACATTCACGGTGCATTAGTGAATTGGTACAGCGCTGTTACACTCTCTCGCTAGTTGGCGCCGGGATAACAGGCAGGATGACAGCGCTAGAGACGATAAAGAGATTTTCTAAGTAAGTTAGAAATCTTACTTAGTAAACTTATTTATATAGCACTTTTCACAGACAATGGTCACAAAGTGTGTCACTAAAGAAGGCATATCTAAAAGATCATGTGATCAAGTACAAAGTTTAAAAAGCTTAAAAAGCATAAAATGTAACTCAACACAGAGTCAGTTAGTCTAAAATGTTTCACAGTACTAATGATACATAAAACTCATGTGGTCAAATAGGGAGGTAGAAAATAAGCCTGTTGTAAAGCTTTTGGCTTCACTTTCATGTGAATTTGGGGTGCAGGTGGTCTTCAAACGTCCTGCCTCCTCAACCCAAGTACTAATGACACGCCACTGATTGTTCTCTGCGTGTATGTGTGGCTCAATATGCTAACTACATTATTTTCAGCGTTTCTGCCGTTGCCATGTCAACCAGCATCATTCAAAATGTTGAAACCTTTGTGAAATGACAACTTGAAAACAATGCGTTTTCACTTGAAATATTGTCATGCAAACAGGATCTATAATGTGTCTGACACCCCTGCTCTGAATTACCTGTGTGTGTGTGTGTGTGTGTGTGTGTGTGTGTGTGTGTGTGTGTGTGTGTGTGTGTGAGAGAGAGAGAGAGAGAGAGATTTGGGATCAGCTCAGTGAACATATAGA
>OMNM01006778.1:6194-32679 GCA_900302745.1 Parablennius parvicornis
TCAGTCGAGTCACCTTAGTAAAAAATCCTACTCTGTCTACTACTCTGTTGTCTGTCCATACAAATGCCCGTGTACTCGCTATTATTAGTATTTATAGCGTATTGTTCTCTGTGCATGTGAGTGTTTGGTTCCATTACAAAAACAAACAGCGCCAACTGGTGGGCCTCCATACTAACTACATTGTTTTCAGTGTTTCTGCCATTTCCGTGTAAACAGAAATTGTTTATAAAATGTTGCCGCGTAAACTGAAAACGTTTCTGAAACGAAAATGACAAAATGCTGCGTTTTCACTCGAAATGTTGTCGTGTAAACAGAACATGAATTACTACATAGAGGAGGTCTATTGTAAACCCCCACATTGTCCATCCTCCCATCACATTCTACTTGGCCGCAGTAGGACGATGCACCATGTCACAAAGCTCTGCTCATCTCAAACAGCTTTTTTGGAGTCTCTAATAGGATTAATGTAATAAACTGCCCTGCAGAATCACCAGATCTCAATATGAGAGAGTTTCAATATGATAGAGTTTCAATATGATAGAGTTTCAATATGATAGAGTTTCAGTGTCCTAGATGTGTAGCAGACAGAAGCACATGAGCAAAGCATGCTTCTTTCTCAAAACGCTGCAACGGTTCGGCCAGTAGGTGTCGCCGCTGCATCAGACATGAAGGCAGAACATCAAAAAGGAAAATAATTTACAATATCGCAACACAAGAGAACAGTGAGTGTGTTTTCTTAGACGGTTGCACCAGGAAAGATCAAAGCAGCTCGGTCTTGTCACGTGGGAAGTTCCAGAAGCAGCTGTTGCAGGTGAACCTCATCCTCCGAGGCTTCGAAAACACCAAAAGCACCGTGCGCACGCGCGCGCGCGCATTTGAGCACTTTAGTACAACAAAGACTTCAGCAATGTTTTTCAAACTGCTGTCAATTTGGAATTTAGTGCATCTCTGTACCCTGCCGCGCAGCGTGAATAAAAAGCTATCTGTGCTATTTACTGTGCATCGCAGTCTGCCCACACCTGCCGGGAGGGTTGGAGAGAGATAATTTGTGCTCATGACAACGGCTGCGGGGCTCCAGATCTTAAAGGCCCTAAACACCATCTGCATTGCATCAGCTCTGTCATTAAATGGCCGTAGCGCACACCAGATGTGCTGTACAAATAAAGGAAGCACTGAATGTACAGAAGTCGGGATGCGATAAAGTTGCAGCACTCCAATAGGACACGGGCATTCTTTTACCTCGTATTAATCCCTGCCCTGGTGTATGAGGAAACAATGGATGCAGGTGTTTATGCACATTCTAATCTGTTGCTGACGTGTGCTGCCAGCAACTCAGAGGAGTTTTCTTTTGTTTTTTTTTTTGTATTCACTGAAAATGCTCACAGACATTTTGGAACACTTTTTAACAATGGAGATGAGTCAAAGACTGGAAACGGCTTTGCAGATTAGCACAGCAACACATTAAAGCAGCCAAAACAACATCAATATGGCCTAATAATTGAAAACCGACTAACAGAATTGTCTGAGAAGAATGTTGTTGTTTTTTTTTTGGAGTTTGATTGGATCTCATCGACTGCACACAGAAATGTCAACTGTATGCTGGATTTGCTTTGAAGCCGATGATACATTTTGATATTTGTCGCTGAATGACTGAGGTTAATGAGTTGTTTGTTAAACAGCAACACCAGGAGTTGAAATTAACTGAAGGTGCAGGCTTATTTCTCAGACTTGTGAAAGCTGGCAGGATGTGTTTCTGACAAGAGTGGGCATACAGTACACCACGTAGGTGTTATTTTCATGCAGATGCTGCTACGGGGGATTTGAAATAATGAGATTCACATTCCATCAGATCTAAAACAACATACAGGCTAAATAAATCTCATTATCAAATGGAGATAATGTCCAAATACCTCACACTCCACTCAGTCCTCAGACCCACAGTAGATACCTATAGGATACTCATGTTTTATTATATTCAGTACACATTGATCAGCTATAACATGATGACATCATTTCATGTCGGCTCATCTCTTGCTGCCGTTGTTCAATACACTGATGCACTGTTGATTTAGACAATCCTCTTTCATTCACAGCACACGGGCCAGCGGTCGTTCCCCATGAGCGTCCACGGCCCTCTCTCCAGTTCACTACTTCGTTTGTTGACTCACTTTTGATAAATGACCCCACAAGATTTGTTATTTTTTCACAGATATGTCATTGGCCATTTTACCTGCTTCTAAGGCTCCGTTCACACGACATTTGAAGTGAAAACATGTCGTTTCAAGTTTTCCTTTCAGAAACATTTCCCATTTCCACGGCAATGTTGTGTAGTCTGTTTAAACGATGTGAGAAACTGTGAAAACTGTAGCTATAATGCTGTGCCACTAGTGGGCACTGTTGGGTAATTTTGCATTGAAACCACACACGTGTGTAGAGAACGATACCCTGTTATTGTTAACAATAGTGAATACATGGACATTTGTACAGAAGACTGTGCATCGTCACTGGCCTCTTCTTTCGGTTTGATAATGATTATCTCTTCTTTGATTCCACGGTGCATCAGGATGCAAAACTTTGAGTTGCATTCTGAATTTTCTTGAAAGCTGCTCATGGCTAACTTTTTACATTTGTGAACACAAGCTGTCAAAAACTATGAACTGGGTTTTTAATTCAAAAAATGTCAAAGGTCATAAACATGACTTCTGTTCTCCATATGGAGTCTGATAGCGACTATTGAAACACAACGCACCAGAGCGTTCTACACCGCTACACACGTACAGAAGAACTATTCACTACAGCCGCCGTGTGCACGCACAGTAGCAGCATTTCCACCGCCTACATGGAGACGGAGCCCTGATATTTTCAAACGTGCATTTTCCACCATTTCCTCTGAGACTGAGTTGGAGCGTTTTTGAAAAGTGCCACTTAGGAAGCCATTTTCACAAATTTGCTCTTTTATTGCTGTCTGAGAGCCGTTGTGTAAACGGACAACCAAAACGCAACAAAGGTTTGGCATTTTCACTTGAAATCAACACGTAAACGGGGTTCAAAATGCCGTAGTAGTTTAAAGACGAGTTGCTGGGCTGCTGCCTAATATATTTCACCTCACGACAAAAAGAGATAATCACTTCAAATGTAAGTGGTCTTAATGTTATGGTTGAACAATGTACATATTAGCGTCTGCCTCCCTGTGTGTTCCCTGCCCTGTTTATTTACCCTGCCTTCACACATAATGGCCCCTGAATGGGACAAAGCTGCACAGAAAACTGATAGAACATTTTATTAATCCATTAAAGGAAAATGTAATCCTTAAACAGCATCACTTCGCTCTCCGCACTAGATATAAAAGGACAATACTCTCAATAAAAGCAAATGAAGACACAATCGTATATTAAAGCTCTGGAAATAAATCTCTGCTGAATCAGTTAAAAAGAAATAAGTGACAGAATTGTACATCAGGGGGGATACGATCACATTATCACACTCATGAAAAAGCCTTAAAGCAGCAGGTAAAGACGACTTCCTGCGAGTCTCTGTCCTGCATCTTGGTGGGATCAGCCCGTCACTCTGTGCCTGTCAATCAATTGTCTGAGCAGCCTCGCTGCATTTAGTAACATTATAATAGTAACGTTATTAGTCTTTATTCTTTTACACCTTTATAATATATCTGAGCTAATTCTGAAACTTCTCTCTAGTTCTTGGCCACAGCACAGTCGCAGACTAGAGTACTTTCTTTTTTGATGTATTAGTTCTGACACCTGGGTCATATTTTCATTAATTAAACATGGCTCTGTAATAATTTCACACTGATAGAGACCCTTTTTCGCTGCAGACTGTAAGCGCACAAGATAGGCTTTTGCCACATAACTTAATTAAAAAATGGTAAATGCCTCTGTAGTGGTGCACATACATTTCCTAAAGGTCACGGCCACCTCTGGCTTTTCTATTATTATTCTTCACACACTCACCGAGTCGTCGTTGGGAGTGTGGAGATGTTGCATCTGACTTATCTTTGTGTGTCTTTCAGGTCCACTGCATTCTAAACATAATGGGTCATCTTGAATGTTTTCTCTGCGACTTTATTTGTGTGTATGTGTGTGTGTGTTTCTTTCCCCCTTTAAAAAGCCCCATGGCATCCTGTGAAGCTAAGTATTGCTGCTCAGACTATCAATGTGGCGAAAACAACCTCAGGTCACCATTCATTCTCAACTACAAGTGCTATATGTGGCCAATACGAGACACTTCTTCTATTTTTTTTTTCTTTTTGCAGCGGCATGCCTGCAGACAGTACTTGTTTTGTGCAAATGAGTTTTGCAGACTTTCAAGGGCTTGTGCTGTTTTTTTTGTTGTTTTTTTTTAATTTCCCGGAGAATGAGTGCCACTGCCCTATTGCCTCCGACACGTTTTCTAATTTCCTGCTGATAACACTCGTCACAGGACAATTTTCAAATTGTAGTCTTATTACAGTCGATAGTTAGCTGAATTCGTCGGCTACCAATTTTCACTTTGACAACTGTGGTCTTAACTGAATCCAATTATTATATCCCTCTGTCTAAAGCACCACTTTATCCAATTCAGAATTGCGGGATGCTGGAGCCCGTTGCAGTTGGAGAGGTTGATAGTCCATCATAGGGCACAAGCATGGAGACAAACCCAAACACACTCTCTCATTAACACCTGTGGCTAATTTACGACTCCAGTCGAGCTCAAATGAATGTTTTCAGACTGTAAGAAAAAAAATCTCTGAGCGCCCAGGGATGGTCCACACACATACATGGTGAAACTCCAAACAGGAGTTTGGAGTAGAAGTAGCTGCAGTTGTGCTTTGAGTTGAGAGTGCTAACCACTACAGTGTAAAATTCCAAAATGCAGACCGAGGAATTCAATCGGGTGTGTGACAAGGAAGAATTGACCACAGCCACTTCTTGAATATGTTCCCCATCCCACTTCTTCCACCTGAAGGCTCCACTAGCAGGTCTTTGACTCTACTGCTGTTAGAATACAGAAGGATCCATTTTGAGACTGTCGGTCTGACCATCACCTTCTCCCACCTTGTAGTGGAGGGGGGTTGTGCTCTCACAGTATTTGCCATATTTATCAATTTCAATGACTGAAAAGGTACAGATGGGAATATGAAAAAAAAAAAATGCAAAAGCAGAGTCAAACAAAGTTGAGGGAGGCTTAAAATATGAAAATATTGCAATATCTGGATTACCTGAAGGATCTAACGGGTCTTTAATGATCCCTTTAGTCGTGGAGATGCTCAGAGGAAATCTTTCTGGCACCAAACCAGTTAGGTAGGGGCGACATTTCTCATCTACATCAATGAGTGCTGAAGTCAGCATGGCAGAAGAATGGATTCACACGGGGAGAAAAAACAAAACAAAACAGCCTTGACTGTGATCATGCACTAGCTATTGTAACCAGATGAAGGGAGCACAAGGTCATAAATAATCCTACAGGTGTGCCGTCACCCGTCATCCGTTGAATAATCCAGCGGCACCTATATATTTCATGCACCCCTGTGGTAAAAAATAATTCAGCAGAAGGCGGGATGTGCAGACCAAAGGGGCAGTCTCTTGCTCTTATACCTCTCAGTAAATTGCAGCATGGTTACTTTCAACAATTACCCTGACAAACATGTCTTCGTATTGTTAGTCAAGGCTGGAGAAAACTCGTGCCGGTCCACGCATAAAGTCCTACTATATTCAAACCTGTAGTCTCCAATTATTCCCATTAGATCCATTTAGATTTTGACTACCTTTTTTTTTTGTTACATTTTAATATATAATGGGTGAATTCAAGAACCGTATCACTGCTCTGGAAGAAGCGTCTGCCAGTACAGGAGGCTCAACTGGCAGATTACACTGGAACACACGGAACCGGATGAAACAACAAGCCAAATATTGAATTTGGGACCCGGTTTGTTATTATTTGTTTTGCTTCTCCATCACTGCTCTGTAGACGGAGTGTAAAGTGTGCTTGGCTGTGCCTGGTGGCTGTGGAACATTAGTTTTCAATCGAGGACACGTTTGTTGACTGTTCACACTTCTTCAGTACAGCAACTCGCTGTGACTTACAGTTCTCTCTCTCTCTCTCTCTGTATTTCCATAGCATTTATCAATAAAAACATAAATGCTGAAGAAGAAATACTATTATCGACGCACTGCAGTGTACTTCTAATTTAGTGTTCAGGCCTGCAAGATTGATTGATTGATTTTTGTTTTATTATGCTACCCTATTTCTTTGTCATGTCTCTACTGCATAAAAGTGCTTTCCCAGAAAGAAAACTACAATCTTTCTCTTTTCTTAATTGTCCAATTCAGACTTATTTTCAGATAATGTAAAGTTCTGACTTAGTTAAAGACAATCGATCGCCCCGGCTGAAGTTGCTGATGTTTCACAAAAGCTCGTCCAATTCTGTGGAAGTATTTAGATGTTTCCTTCCAACTTTCTGTTTTAAAATTTAGTAAATAAGAATTGTGCCTATTTGTGTGTCTTGCAGTATATTTGTGTGATGGTAATGGTAATACCTGGTTAGTCTCTGCATGACTCAACTAAGGCCCCGTTTATGCGCCGTTAGCTCTCGGAGCCACTGGAAATGCAGTTTTATGAAAGCGGCTCTCAACATGGAATTTTGCACAAATGCTTCTAAAAATTCAACTTTTCTGGAACCCATGGCACCATGGCTGTAGTGAAGAGTTGTTCTGCACGTGCTCAGTAGTTCGACAATAACAACAATGTTATCCGTCCACAGTGTTATCACTGCCAATCCATAGTCTTGGTAGTTCTATAGTCGGTTACTGAAATAATTCAGTCCAACCTCATCAAGTCCATACATTGTTTTCAGAACGTTGGCGTGTAAACGTGAAACTTTTCTTTAATGAAAATCCAAAAGAGATGCGTTTTCACTTGAAACAACATGTAAACAAGACCAAGGTAATGATTGACTGTGTTGTGTACATGGTTAAAGTAATATTCTGATCTATTAAGACATATTACTTTTGTCAAACAGAAAACCGCAACTTAATGCAACATTGCCACCTCAATATTTTCCTACCGTTCATTTGAAAGTGAACCAAGAAAGTAAAGACTTGGACTTAATAAAACGTTGCTTTGAGGGAAAAATATTACAAAATTCATGCGTTTAGAGCAGAATTTACGCGTGTTAAGGCCAAAGAGTCCAGCTAAGCCAGGTGCCGTTGGTTTTGATGAGACTGTTGCTTGTGAAGCTGCACCTTTTGCCTCTGTGCCATCTTTTAAACAATGAAATGACATCTGTTCATGAATCCTGCGTGTGACATTTACAAAGAAGTGTGAAATGTGTAGGTAGTTCGGGGTGGAGTTGATGCTTTGTGCTGTGAACGGAGCAGTTACTCTAACCCATCCATCACTGTAAGGAATTGTTGTGCGCGTTGACATTTTATATGCTGTGAAGGGAGCAAAGTGGGCTGCTGTTGCCTGTGATTCATTTGTTGTTGTTTTTCATTGGGATCCTGCAGAGGAGCGGAGGAGCCGGAGCTTTGTTTGAATGTCAGCCGCTGAGATGGAAAGAGACTGCTGTGCCCACTGAGCTATGTACAGTATGCACCCGTGATTATGATGGATTGTCCACCGTGAGTGCACATTTATGAATGCTAAGAGCACCTTTTATTCTAAGTGCATGTTCTGAAAGTCGGGCTGTCACAGAAAATATTGAAATGCTGAAATACTTCTGGCTCATGGGTGAGAACAATGAATTCACCATTTTAAAACTCTGCCCACGGGCTCCGGCGATAATCCTTCAAATTTAACTCTTCTATAAAAAGTTATTGGAAACTTGCAGACTCATTTTATTCCAGTCATGTCTTCATTGAGACCAAACCTTGTGCGGCTTCACCTCAGAATAATTGCTTTTAATATTTTACCAACTGTGGCACCACCAAATGTGCTTTTTTTAAACTCAAAGAAATAATTTCCTAAAAAGTGTTAATTGTGGCTCGGCCTCTCAATCAACATGTATAAATGTCACTGACGATGCTTTGGTGGTTTCCTGCCGTTGTTTTATTGTAAGACGTTTTTGAAACGTTCATTTTTGAACAGTGGCACATTGTTTGATCACAATGTTTCTACATTTCAAATGATTGTAAGTGTCGTCATTGTCTTGGTCATTTGGGTTTAGAAATAAATAAATAAAATAAATAAAACTACTGAAGCTAAAAATAAATTGTGCATCTAAACCAGACAGTATCAACCGAGAAAAACAAGTTTGAACTTTCCACTAATTGATGCTCATTGTATAAGTGCCACTGTTTTACTGTCTTTTCATACTGTCACGTTTTAACAGTCTAAAAATTTACCTTATGCAGATTTATTATTATTTTTGTCTTTTAAGAAAATGATTTGAATTAAGTACCTACATCAATGCTAACACACATAAATGATTGATGGCCTGAACAGGTGTGACTGACACGTTGATTATTGCTTTTTATCATTAAATGTCCAAGAAAACAGAAAGCCAACGTAACTATGGCTCATTTGTTTTAGTGGATGTTCTTTCAATCTTATGATTGGAGGTTTGATTCCAATCTCTACCCTTACATGTGCTGTCATTGACACGGCCATAAAGGTCTAATCACTGCAAGTAATTAGATAATCGCACTAATCAGATCTAATATATTTAATGCAGTTCAGAAACGCGATAATCGAAAAAGAATAAAGATTGACATGTTTCAGTCCATTATGCCATTTACTTTTAGCGTATGCATTTCTATAATTCTCTTACTTGTAGTTAATTACAGAGCATCTGGTTTTATCTGCAGTTTTGCCGAAGCTAATAGATGTTGAGGGTTTTCTTAACATTTAGAATGAAATGTGTCTCGTCTTTACTCCAGGACGAGCGCAGCCTTCTGCCACTGCGCCTCATGTTGGTCTTTGATTTATTTACTGCTCCTGTTGTGACAACATCTCCACAAGTTACTCTATAAATCAGTTTTAAGAGTAAATGCGCTCAAAGGCAAATCAAAGTCTGTAAATTCAGTTTCTTATAATCATAAATAATCAGAAAACGTGTATTGTACTATTTACATGATCATTTTAATGAACCGATAATTCTAGAATCTGGACAATGATCGGATGTAAACGAGCTTACCGGTCTGTGAATGTAGGACCGATCATGTGCAACATGCAGAGACTCTGAAGTCAAACCTGCAAGTTGGACGAAATAATCACCAGAAAAATGATTTGAAATAGAAAGTTGTGCTTTTTGTATTTCACCTCGTCACGTATGTAATGTAGATGACAAACTTATTTCTCTGAACTAAATGTGAACGTGCGTCTTCGTCATAAAGAGACTGAACAGTGTATATTTTACTTTTATACTCATAACTGGTGTGGATTTGTAAAGTTAAACAGCGTTCAGGCTTCGTGAACACGCAGGCCATGAAAAACAGGCCGTTTACTGGGAATTCATTTGTTTTCAAGCTGGCTCGGTTTCTAGCTCCAAAATCATTCGACATTCATTTAGTCAGTTCTCCACCGGCTGGCTTGGACCTTCATCCTTATTCATTCCGATCAAGCTTGTGCAGCACAGATACATAATGTATACATTATTCTGCACGATGGTTAACTTGCTTCCTGTTTCAGAATCGTTTGCATTTGTTTGAATGCTTTATGCTTAAAGAGGTGATATACAATGCTACTATTCCATTGAACTTGTGCAGCCTGACCTGCACTTTAACAACATGTCCTGTTCACAGTTTTTTCCATTGAGGAATATTGATATAATCTGCCTCTCTCTGAGTAAACTTAACCCTTTCAGGCAAGTGATGATGATGAGAGACGGCTCAGTCCTCCCTGGCTTGGAAACTCTTCCTAATCTTCAACGGGAAACCTGGGAGAAGTCAATAGTTGTTATTGATTGCTCTTATCACCACTCGGTAACTCAAAAAACCTCTTGAAAGCCAAAATGCTGAATCAGCATCGGCAGCTAACGACCAAAGAGACGTAAAATAAAATAAAGTTCCTGTTTTCTTCACTCTTCTTGAATAACAGCTTCACAGGGGCACATCCTACATAGTAATTCTGCGTCTGTGAAGTAAGTACCTGTCAACAAATGGAGTACAAATTTACAACAGTAGGTTTTTGTGCATATATACTAGATACAATCTGCTAGATCCATGCTTTCTACAACTGAACTTCTTTCTTCTTAATGCAGGAAGGATTGAAATTTATCTCCCACATGAAGTGATTAAAGCTACTTTAACAGCAGACCAGACAAAACATGTCGAATAGATTAATCTTTTAATTCACACCAATATCTCTTTTACCGTAGCGTCTTTTTCTTTATTTTCACCTTAAAAACACGTTTCAAGTGTCCGTTAAAGAAAAGTGTTGCATTTACACCGCAGCAGCAGATGTGCTGACAACAATGTAGTTAGTATGCCAGGCCAGAAGGTGGCACTGTTGCTTGTTTTTGTAATGAAACCACACAAACCACGAAACATCATGCACCTGTCGTGACGTCACTGCATATTCAAATATTCCAACGTTTTAAAGATTTCATCTTTAAAAGAAAGTATTTTCAAGAATTTTTTTTTTTTTTTAATGATTCCAATAAACCTCCATCAGATCCTTTCTGATTACTGAATTATTAAAGAGCTTTGCTTGTAAACTCGATAAACGTTGCCATGGAAATTGACAATACGAACATGAATCTGAAGATTAAACATGACTGGATATTCTCCCACATAATAATGCGGCCTGCTCCACTCACTTTGGTTGCTAGTAATTAGTATAAATGAATTAGGGTGAGCTTGATAAACACCGTTTTTTTTTTTTTTTTTTAATCCTCGTGAGATGAATCGGTGGCATTTAGCCGGCTGCCTTTGTCCACTCCTTTCGTTGTTAGTGTGGCCATTTGGCTTCGCCTCGCGGAGCCAAAGTACATAAACACCATTATCAGAGGAGCAGTTGGAGTGAGCGCGCTGCTGTCAAACAAACAATGGCCCCGTGGAATTACCTGCCATGACTCATACATGTCAGGTAGCCGCTCTCATCCTTGTGCAACCTCGGTCGAGGAGCCCTCAAGTTCTCGTTGTGTTCATTCCGCTTCCAAGCGGCTGAGCGGCATTCGGCTGCTAATTATGAAAGCTGATTACTGTAATTTGTAATCATTCTTCCCATAATTTCTGCAGTGAGCAGCAGTGCGCAGAGGGAGGTCCATGAGCTGTAACGACACATTATTGTTATTTCAATTGTGTGTACGTGTATGCATCTTGGCCCGACTTTGAATACTTTGATTTAATAATAGAGGCTGATAATTGGAGATATGCTGTTGGAGTTTTCATGAAACCCAATAAATTAATTTTGAAATAATTGCAGAAAATGTTTGTACCAGTTTGCATCCCGGTATTGACGCCTGTTTCTTCTCACATTCAGCCTTCAAACATTCTATTTTATTTTGTTCTTATGTTTTTCCTGCAACTTTTATGTAAAGCCTTCAATGAAATAAAAAAAAAAAGCAAATGAGTTCAAGGATGGTGACTTTGGGGCTGTAACCCGCAGCAGATCATCTGTGTATGTTGCTTTTAATCAGAAGCCCCAGCTGCCAGGTTGTATGAGGCTATTACCGTTTCAGCCGGACTTGTTCAATGGCTTGTGTTATGCTACTATTATCCTATCACTCAAGGTTATGCTGAACCCCAATTGCTCTGCCATTGCACAGGTTGTGTTGACATTTCGAGTACTCTCTCGCTGAATTAGGGCCCTTTAGCATGCTTTATGAATTTGCCCTCCAGTGAACAACACTGAAAGTTCGGATTAGTCCCAGATAGTGCTCAACATGCATTTAGTTAAAGGAAACATCTGCAGAGTTGTACGACATGATGACGCGACAGAAACCGATGACAATGAGGATTGGAGCTCTGCATTATCTAATAATGTCAAATGTAATACATTTTCCACTCATTTTGTAGTAACGCTGCATTGTGTGATAATCTGCCGCATTTCGTAATAACTTGTTACATATTGCAACAGCTATTACAAAATGCGAGTTAAATAATTAAATGCACTCAGTGGAACTCACAATCTGGTTTCATTTCTTCAAGAAAAAATTAATGTTTGGTGGAAGTACTGACAGGCATGTAAGTTTAAAAATCTACCAGCCACGATGGCAGCTGACTTAAGAGGTTAAACCTGATTTAGAGCTGCTTTCTACCATTGTTGCGTTAACAAGTCATGGGCTTAATCTTCATGTTTTCTCATTATTAAACATAGAACCATGTAAATGGATAAAGGGCAACATTTATTACATAATGCAGCGCTACAAGGTGACAGCAGCGTCCATACATCTTGAGCTTTTATCTGTGAGGCTAAAGAACCAACCACTGAACTCGGAAGGCATTTTTCCCAGCATGCCTTCTTCCCTGAACTTTAAGAGGAAATCCTCACTGAAAGGGAGAAGTGAAGGGGATGGAGATACATTTGATCCCACACAGCTATGAGAATAATTCAGTAGTTGAGGGAAGAATCGGCAGAATCACCCTGTGTAAAGAAGATTAAGAAGTACCGTTTTAAAATCAGTGTTCATGTGTGCATGCGAGAACTTTATTCCTGTCAGCATGGTGACAGGCTGTGTTTGTGCGTCAACATGTTTTTTACTCAGAAAGAATACACCAGGTTTGATTCTGAAGAGTTTGCATGTTCTCCGTGACTTTCTAGCAGTTGTTTGATTTCATCCCACAGTGAAAAAACTGACTTCAGATTGTGGTCACTCGTGCGTAAATCTCACACCGTCTTTTGACATTTAATTGACCCACATTCATTTAAAACACAAATCATATCGTTTCCTGAGCACAAAATGCCTCCATAAAGTAGAGAAACTATCCTTCTCACACACATGCTATTTTTTTGAGGACATTTTAGACAGTAAAAGTCAGCTCTTTAATTAACCAGAAACGACACAATACAGTCACAGAATAATCTAGAACCTTTTCAATTCATTGTGGTGCTTCACCAAAACATTATCACCATGCTTCGGCTTCTTTGTGTCTTCAGTATAAATGTAGCTCGCTGCCTTCTTACCACTCTTACTACACTTAGTGGGGTTCCCGCTGTGAACTTGTCATCTTTTAAAGCCAAACTTTAAGAAATAAAAGCAATGAAAACTGATATTTTGGATGATCATGGCCAATCCAAACCTTACATTTTGTGAGCTCTCCACAGAGACCGGCAATCGCACGGTTCGGTTGCATCTATTAGACAAGGTCTACTTTATGTATGTATTTATTGTCAGATTATAGACATGCAAAAGATCAGCTTCATGCAGTTGTCAAGTAGTTGTGCCTTGTTGCTTTAAACAATATTCAAACATGTACGTATAAAGGTTGATGTCTTGATCAACAAAACATAAATCTCCCAAAGCTGCTTTAAGTTAAAGAGAGAGACGGACATAAAGACGCTGCTGATGAAAAAAAAACGCATCGCCTGGGAAATTTACTGCCTTGTCTTCCACCACTGGGGCAGCTGGAGCGCTAATAGGTGTCCAAACAGACACGAGTATTTAAATGACTCAATTTAAACGTGCCTGTAAGCAAGACTCATAAAGAGCGAGGGAGATCCTGACGGGTTGAATTCACGAGAGGGAAAACTCCTTAAACTGGCATCTGCACCTTACAGGGTAAATGGGTTATTTACATTGAAGTGCACAGCAAAGCAATTTCATGCATGAGGAAGAATGATCTGTTCTGTATTATGTTCTTTATTAGGAATTTTATGTTAGGGATTAGAACGACTGCTGATGATCGCGCCTGAAATGAAGACCTTACCAGCAGACGGAGTTAAATGCTTGAATGCAATATGGAGACGGCACATTTTTCAGTTTTATTGTATAATTTGGTATGAATGTGCCATCAGTTCTTTATCAAGAGGTTTTGTCTCTATTCATGCTTCTGTGGCCAACAGGGTCTCATGTGACTGTTGCTGATAATTAAATGTGGTATAGGAGGAAGACCTGACAACAATTTTTGAGAATTTTCAAAAAAGGTGGCTGTCATTTATCACTTTCACATCCACCTATTCCCTTTCAGCCACTTTGTATTGACTTTAAAGCCGATGCATTTATCAATTTTTATCACGGAGCTTGTGTTTGAAACAGAATTGACCGTCACTTCCCGCGTGATGTCCCGTCATCACTGTGAGGCAGTGTCTTTCAAGTCTGCTTTAGTCCACTAGCAAGTTTATTTTTGGCTGCGGGAGGCAAGCTGCGTACCAAGAATAAACCCACGCAGACTAATTGAGTGCATGTATACTCAGCACAGGAAGGCCCCCAACGTGAAGTATGAAGAGTGCTAGAAGAAAACCCATGAATGTAAAGAGAACATGAAAACTCCACAAAGAGCCCCTCAAAACTGTTGTGCTGCCTCTGTACCATTATGACCTGTGTGTGTGTGTGTGTGTGTGTGTGTGTGTGTGTGTGTGTGTGTGTGTGTCTGTGTGTGTACTATTAACACCTATCATAAAGTAACTATACTCATACATCAGAATTACTGACTGTGTTAAAGTAAACATCTAGACAAAATCAACGCCATATACCTTAAATGTCCACTGATGGCTAGTAACAATATGGGTCATAAATCATACTCTAGGTTAGTACATCAAACCATCTATCTCAGACCTTGCTGCTGTAATGATCAAGAATCAACATTTGACCAATCAGTCCTCAGAACTGTCAATGATGCAGATAAGAACTAGATGACAAAAAGATTGTACAACTCTGGATTAAGAGGCAAACAATCAAACACATGAAATTTAAGCTTCAGTCAGAGCTACATTTGCAATCAATGAACATAAATCTGTTCCTTCACTGCAGTTAGTTTATGCTCCATAAGACTTCAGTTAATTCCAGTAACATATGTTACCTGACTTGTTGACCTGACATCACTAACACAGGAGCATTGACAATATCTGACTTTCAATCTTGATAATTACCTCTTTTGTAATAGAAATAGTGGTAGTAGTAGTGTCTATTCAGTTTTTCCCAGTTGCCACAGTAAGTCACAGCAACTTACACTGTAGGTATGGATTTTAAGTTCGATGCTATTTCTGCTTTAAGTGAGACTTGAAGCTGAAAACCTAACACTCCTGCAGAAGATTCCTATGAAATATTTTTACCTTTGAGTAAATATCAGCCATAATCATGGAAGAATTGCTAAATCAGCAAACATTGCATTTCATAAAACATTTTGTACCTCAAAATGTTCACATTGCCCGGACTAGAGTTTGGCACAACTGACAGTGTAGGAAACACACAAACTAACCACGACACAAACAGCAAGTACCACATAGCAACAGTCTTCTCTTGCCACCACAAAGCAATGTGAGTTACAGCGCTCTGTCTCTCAGGGGCACCTGGGCAGTCAGAGGGAGAAAACTGTTCCCTCTACCACATTACCTTCATTATGCGTGTATAAAGCAAAAATGCCGCAGTGCCACATGTACCGATTACTGACTGTGACAGCTGTTTGACAATTGGAGCCTGAGCACTGACGACACTCTGCCTATTATGACAGTGATGTGACAGAAACCTAAGGAGAGGATCCGTCCCAGGTAGGTTGAAATGGACCACCTCTCATTTAGCTCACAGAACTGTATGCTTAATGAGGTGTGTCCTCCAATCTGTTACTTATTTATTCATAACAACTCACAATAGTATGTACACAACCCAACATGTGCATATATCCCTACAGCAGAAACCTCACTGTATTAACAAAAAACAAAATGCATGCGACAAACTAAAGCTATTGACAGACACACTTCTGTGGCAGTACTATTCTATATTCTATAGTTAGATCTTAGTTCTTTGCCACGTTCCGCTCCTTTTAGAGAGCACAAGCATCTTGTGTTTGCTCAATGTTTTTGTTTATAATTCGTTCCTAATGTGCTCTATTGGATTGTGACGTTGAGGGAATCAGGGGATAGCATGAGACACATTTTTCTGTTGTCCCAGAGGATGTCTGCATCAACTCTTCTTGTACTCATCTTCAACAATATTCACTATGGTCCACATCACTATACAGCCAGTTACCCTCATTCACACCAGAATCTACTTGCTTTTGTCTCTTCTGGCCAGAGTCATTACATTCACCTACACCTATTTAGATTGATGAAGTGGGTGTGGCTGCTGCAGAGAAAGCAGCAGTGCTCCTATTAAACATTCAGCTCGATGCAAAATAGAAAAGGAAATAAACACATTTGAGTGAATAATAACTACTCTATATCTCTCACAGACATCAATACAAAATAAAAATGCAGTCATGCTCTCATTTCACATGAGTATTCAGATACAATACTAACTATGAATGAAGGAATTCACAGAGAAGAAGGAAGCAAGAATATCAAGAAATTACAGCATGAAAATTAAAAACTAAAGTGTGTGGGAATGCCTGTATTTATTCTGGGTTTGTGGGAAATAACAACCTCAAATTTTTTGCTGTATGGTAATCTAACAACTGAACTTTTGAAATTAAGTTGGGTTATTTTTGCATGTGAGTAGGCTCAGCATAAAAAAATCAAAAAATCAAAAAAACACTCACAGCGATGATCTCCCAGGCTCGAATTTAGAGCACTCTTGTTTGGAGTTTGCATTTTCTTCCTGTGCACACCTGAGTTTCCTTCTGTGTTATATTGTACTTTTTTTGTTATATTGCACTACCTATGTATGTGACATTTCTTTATTTTGAGCAATGTGAAAGGAGCAGCTATGTAATGTCATTATATATGTATAATGACAACAAAGGCTATTATATTATACTATATTCTATTTCTTAACACAATACAAAAATACACAGTATGTATGAAGAAAATAGTGTCCGTAAAATTAGGTGTCAATGCGAGTGTGTGTGGTTGTCTCACTGTTCTGGTATAGAAGATGGATTTGTAGATGAAACCACAGCTGTGGCCAAACTATCATGAGCAGTTAAAATATTAGATCAATACTTCAGTCACGATGCACTCCTGATTACAGACATTTGGTGCCATCTGGTGGCCACTTACACAAATCAGTCGCTCCTGTTGACGTAAACATTAAAATCAATGTTATTAATGTATGAATCAAGGAACCGTGAATTTACTGATTCAGCTCATTCCCACTGTTGCAAATACACACACAGCCTGCAACTGAGCCACACATTGAGCCGTCTCACCGTGTGAAGCACTGCTGGCACACTTCTCTGGACACTTTGAGGGACACGCAGGACGCCAGCGGCTCCGCGGAGGCCACCAGCTCTCCCCTGCAGATCCTGGCTGTTGCCCGCACACCGTTACCTTTCCCGGGGCTGACAAAGCGCTCAAACTTCAGCGCCATTACCTCATGTAATTCCACGTGAAGCGACGGCACTGTTTACATCCGTGATCAACGATGCGTCATGACGTCATACACAAACGTACGTACGTACGTTAAAAAAAAACCGCTGAACGTGTCTCTACCACAGTGGAATATGTCAAACTGTATTTTGGGCTATTTATTGTAACATTTCTTCCGATGAATTAATGTAAAGTACATGCGGTTAGATTTGAAAAGAAATTCGATTTATATTACAGATTATTCAAAAAGAAAAATTTGATTCCATTTTTGACCTTTAATCGTGCAAGATGTTAAACAAATGGATATTTTTCTACGCAAAAATACATGGATTTAACCCTGAAAAGTTATATTTCAAAACAATTGGGAGTTCTTGAAACTAAGCTATCGGGAAATCTAAAGATCCTTGCCTCCATGGGGGAAATGTATATGCATATACAATGTATTGTGTGATTTATGGAGTCTCAATATGACTCTAAGGTGACTACATAGAAAGTAATCTGGCCTCAAGGTCAATGACTTATCTGGAGTTCTCAAGTTCTTTCTGTACATCCACAATTCAAAAACATGCATATTAAGCACATAAGTGTCTGCCAACTCGTCAAGGTTGTGTAGATGTGTAAAAGCCTTGTAATGGACAGGCAAGCACCCTGTCAAAATCAGGACCTACCCTGGATTTGGGCTTATAACAGGTGGTAATAATTCAAAGAAAAGATTTTTCACCTATGAATGGGATGAAAGATCAGTCAAACCACATTTGAACTATATATAAAATGCTAGCAAATTGTTGCATGTTCTTGTTGAATGTTGTTGAATGTATTTGTCACACTTTAGTTTCATTCTGTATTTCAAAGTAAAACAAATCCAATATTTTGAGTGATAAAACTTTCTAAATTGTTTGTTAATTTGAAAAATACTATATCTCCATCCATTCATCAATCCTGTCGTTTTCCTCCCAGTACTGGTGTCAATCACAAAGAAGAACACAGAACAACCTGGACTAGCCACCAACCCATCACAGGGCAAACACAGAGACAGGATGTTCAATTGTATAAATTACCTATTGAATTTGTGTATTTGCAGACCTGTCTCCTGTTTCTATGCCATTTATTTTTCTGATAATCACAGCCCTAACAGTTTACTTGCTTATAAATGCTTCTATCACTGCCAAGATATGAGTCTTCACCTGGAACTGTGTCTATCCTGTAGACTTTCCTGAGAGCAAAGTTAATCTCACTTATAGACAGTCTACCCAAACTTCAATCTCAGGTCTGAAGCCAAAATCTCTGGTTTTGATTGTTTTTCAAGTGATTATTGACAATATATTGAAACTGACAATTTGCTGAGTATAGCACTTTGTTGTGTATGACACAGCTGTTATTTTGTCATTGTATTTACGTATATTGTCTATACAGGACTGCCAGTGTTTCTATCATAATTTCATCCCAGACATTTTATTTTTTGTAGCCTACTATTAATTGTCAAAGAGATTATTTTAGGCATGAAGTCCATTGTAAAATCAGACAACCCTATCTGATTTTGTATTTTTGACCATGGAGAAAATTTGTTAAATCGAGAAGCATAGTTTAAATATATTAAACGTTTAACTTAGTAGACATTGAGTAAGCTTCGAGTCTCAGGGTCAAGTGTCCAGTTTTGTTACTATTTTGTCAAAAATTGTCATCCTAATCCAGCGGACTTGACAACCACATAAATGACAAAATATAGGCTCAGAAACAATTCTTTCAAATGATTTTAAGAAGAGATAACAGACAAAATGTGTTTTTGTAACAACAATAAAATAAAACCGTATTTCTTTGTTACAACCTGTAAGAACAAAGTAACAGACTTTGTCAAATGATGCACAAAAACATTTTTCATTAGGCCTGATTTACACATAAAAATCATGACTTGTCATTCACCTTGAATGTTCTGCTGAGATTGACTACAACATATTTAACAGGAAAAAGTACAAAAGAAACTTCTGAAATCCTTATTGTGAGTACGAGACTGACAGCAGTAGCACAAACCCAAGTAATTCTAATTCTTTTCAGAAGCTAATCAGGAGAAATAAGTCACGTTAACGTGTCAGGTTGGACAAGGAGTGTTCAAATGGGTTTAAAAAGCGAGAAATACATACATTGAAGCGTCTTTAAGAGCAATGGTGAAAGACGTAAGATGTCAATAATCAAGTGAAGAAATCAAGCAATTTACACATAACATCTCTAGTATTATAAATAATTAAAATATCTAAAAGATTAAATAAGAGATTCTCTGAGTGGTTGCCATCTGAACCAGCCAGACGGCATGTGCAAATAAACACCAATGAATGTCTAACTCCTCAGATCTCAGAAATTACTCACACACATAATTGAGTTTTTGTGAGTGATGAAATAAAATAAAAAACAACAATTTTAACCCAATTCATTAATAATGCAAAGATGAGGTATAAGACACTCAAACTTTCACTCCTTAAACAAGGTTTCTTTTTTTTGGTGTTTTTTTGTTTCCAATCAATTCAAGACTTTTTGACGGGACATGTCGATTTTCTTCAACAGTTGTGGCTCCACTACAACCGCAAATAAAAGGGAGAACAATAACCAGGACATCAAACATTACAATGTGTTGAAATAGCAGGAAACAGCTCAGATGCTAAATTAAAGCCAAGTTATGTTGTTAAAGAGTAAAATGAGCTTTACACTGAGAGGAGAAATGACCTCAAAAGTGTCTTTCATGGATTCGTCAACACTTATTCATAATTATCAGTCCCTTGAAAGGAAGTCTTCCTCCTCCATCAAACCAAAACTCGACATTCAACGGATGTAAACACATTGTTGAAACAAAAAAAAAGGCAAATGTTACATTGTAGCCCAATACGGAAGACCAAAAACTTTCCCAGCTGATAAAAATTGTCTTGGGAAGATCAATAGAAAAAACTGACCATCGCAGAGAGAATGATGCCTAGAATCGATTAAAAAAAAGAAAAAAAGCAAACACACAGGCAGCGAGTCGTTCAAATGATCCCATCGACTTCGGGGCCTGTAGTGATGACGTACACAATGCCAATAAAGTTTCCAATATCTCATGATTAGAATATTTTTTACATGGCCACAACTGCTGATCAATAGTTGAGCGTTTCCTGTTGCGGCGGTAGGTTCAGGATTGGATTTGAATAATCTGTTAGTGGTGACATTTTATCAAGCCTGTTTATGAGCAGAAAAACAATGTCTGTAGAAATATTGCAATGTCTTAATAAAATGTACCAGTCATTGGTGCAACATGTTCAGCATTTCGTTGACAGTATATACAGAGATGCATTGTGTAACTGTGCATGTTGCATATGCTACACGGGGCTAGAGCTGGCTCTTACACAAAAAGGAGGAGGGAGAAAACAACAGGGAGTTTGTACAGTTAGGGATCCATTTTTTAACAATTTAAAAAGCATTTGAGTCTGTCCAAGTCCACTTACGCTTTCCAAACCCTGAACTATTTCTGCAACGTACAGCAGAGTTCAAATCAAATGTAGTCAAGATACTCAAGAGCTGTGACTTCAAATAAACCAATCAGAAGGCCATCTTACTTTCCCTTTAAGGTATGCTGACACTTTAGTGCATTGCTTTTAAGATTGCATATTGACAAGAAAGTCATAAAGCAATCCATCTACAATAGAGGTTTTATCAAATTCAGGAGCCACTCCCAGCTGCCAATGGGTGAAAGGCAGGATACAACATGTACCGGGCAACAGATCAACTGGAAAAAAATAAATCTACTAACACAGAGAGATAAAGTTCTGATGTGTAGAGTTCAGCTGTGATGCTCACCTGCCTGAGGTGAAGAAAACCACTTGTTAAGTGATTAATAAAATCACTGTACCGCTTTAGAGAGGCACATAATAATCCTGATGTTTTAAAATGCTAATATATTTCTTATTTAAACTACCTGGGCTTTAAAACTAGAAAAGTCACTGGTGTTTTCTTGGCATCGGGTGTAAAATATGCCCCTTAGTCTTCCCAGCACCTCACTGTAAACCCAATGTTGCTCCTCGTACAGAAAAAGGCAGGAATTAAAGCCCATATCGCAGCTGATGAGAACTTCTTTAGCAACTCCTCACTGCATATACTTAAAGTTCAAATCACAGACATCAATGCAATTAAACATTTTTCCTCTACTGAACATATTTGATGTTTCTGTTTTCTATTAGCAGCTGAGTTAAGATTATAACAAGAAGGACCTTTCCAGCATAGTTTGTGACGACATACTGTAGACACTGCCGACATTCATACAATAGTAGAGTTTGACAATATATAGTCCGAACATTCAATCAAAAGAATAAAGACATGATTAAGACATGATGATTTCATTCCAAGTTCTGAATCAATGACTGATTTGTTCATTTTTAAAATTCCCACTGTCATTAAAAAGACAAAATCAATAAAAAGTAACATCCATAGTTGCAGCAGTTTGTAAAACATTCCCACAGGATTTCTGCTCATTTGTGCATTGTGTATGGTGAGAGCATTGATGTGCTCCCATAATTAAAAACTTTACATTAAATTGATTTTTTTTTTTTTATCATTATCTTTTTTAATATTTTCATGCTTTGCAACAGCTGCTGTTGTTGATGCTGCTGCTGTCTTGTTCTTTGTGGTCATGGTTCATTTTGCAAACAGTAACAACTGAATTTGTGAAGTCACGGCTCTCACGCTTTAGTTGCATTCTGTATTTCCGACCCGCACTATTTCTGACAATATGGGAATTATTCAATGCGGACAGAGCCGAGAAAGGGGCAGGACAGTTCTTCCTCTTCGGTTCATTTTGCAGTCTCATCACTTTGTGCCAGTTCCCCTTCAAAAGAAGTATTGTAAAGTGATGCCGGATCGACAAGTGAATCTGGTAGAGAATCAAAAATATAGAAGACAAGGCTTAGAAAAGGCCGGCTGTATCTGATATACTGTAGATGATCACTTAAAAATAGCCACATTCTCCACACTGCACTGGGGACTTTAGTCACTGCCAGACACCATTACCTCAGAAAATAATGTCCCAGGAAGAAGTAGGAAGTATAGATATCTGCACAGGTGATGCCGGAGGCTCCATATTGATGACATTATTATTGATAACAGTTTTCTGCTACGATCCCAGAGCAAACCAATGCTGGACGTGAGCTATCCCGCGTTGTATCTGGCCAAAGTAAAAGTCTGCGTTTCTGGAAAAGTCCTGACAGACTGAGGACTGAGCATCACCCAATGCACAGTAAAGGGCAGTGCCGCCAACGCTGATCACTACGGTAACCAGACAGAGCAGAACAAGAAGCAGACAGGAGTCTCCACTGCCAACATCTACAAAGAGAAACGAGAAAGAGTGTCAAATAGTTAGTGGCAGAAAACACAGGGCTGCGCTCACATGTGTATCCAACGTCACAGAGGAATGGTACAGCCGGCGACAGTAAGGCCATTCACAACACACTGGAGGGAAGAAAAGAAAAAAAAAAAAAAACTATACCATGCTCATAGCCTTCATCAGGAACCTTGAAGCGGACACGTCTTTTGGCAGTAGATTTTTCAGGTCGTGATTCCGAACAGGCAGATATGCTTAAGTTTTCTGTACAAATGCTTCGCTTCTTCAATATGGAGACCAGACCAGAGGCAGGAGATATCTGAGGAGGAGCATCAAATAACACAGATAACTGTTCAAAATGTAAATCTTTTGAAGAATAGATTTCAATTGAATCTCGTCAAACTTTGTAGCGAGTGAAGAACAAATAATCTTTTACAAAGGAAAACTCTGGCAGCCTCGTCCAGCAGGTGGCGGACTGTCAGCACTTGTAAACTGTGTCTAAGCCCCCTTTGATATATGGTTAGTCTCATGACAGCCAAGACCCATTCAACGATAAACTGCAAAGGATTAAATGTATTAACATAATGATAATTAAGCGACAGATTGGAATTATTAATCAGATTTGGGGAGGAAAACTGCTGTTATAACTATCATTATGTAATTCTATTTTACGAGGAATGCTAGTCCATAATGCAGGGTGTTTGTGTGCGATTCCTTTCATAACAAGGGAAAACTCCAACTTCTGTATTGAAGTAGACCCCTCGCATCGAACATAATCAAGCCATTACAACAGCTTCCACCTAACCTCTCCTGAGCAGTACCTCTCTGTCTGCATCACATAATGTGTTCTTTCAAAACTGAATATGAAACTAGCTTTCACATCTAAAATCCATAGTGGCTATAACAGTAATGGTTAGATAATACCATTAGAGTTGCTCCAACATGGCGACCTGCTGTCTGTCAGAGACTTACTAGATCGACAGATACCAAAAGAACAATGTAATCTAATAGCTAAGTGAAGTTAAAAAAAAGTACAAGCAATGCTATTTTGAGGCGATTTCTTTAATAATAACTGAGGAAAAGCAAAATTAGCCTATTTTAATATTTTAAAAATATCAGAATTAAGACAAGCTCATGAAGTTGTTTTGTAGTGAAGAGTCGGATGATGAACACACCTCCTCTATTGCGATGAGTTTTGCCATGTCATCCAGTGAGGGAGCTTCTCTAATGATGCGAGCTTGGTCTTCTTCATAATCCTCATAGTCTTCTTCGTCCTCCTTCTCCTCTGCTTCTTGTTCCTGCTGCTTCATATTAGTCTCCTGGGGGAGACCAGCTTCCTGGTCCAGGCAGGTTTTACTACTTTCCTGCAGTGATGATGTAATGTAGTTATCAGCTGCTTATCTATCCTTTTTTTTTTTTTTAAACTCTGATGGACTTTTGTGAATGTCTCTAAAGCTAAGTTTACTGTTGTTTTCAAAAAAACAAAAAACAAAACAACAATTGGAAGGCACTAACTATAAAACTAAACTGGAGAGAAGAACAAATATATGGCTCTGCAATGAGTGACAAGAGACAAGAGCTTTTAGAAGACAGCTGATGCAGAGAACTAAAGGATGAAGTTAATGACAGATGTAGTTGGTATGGTCACTTTACTTGGGCCTGTTTTTGAAACGGATTCTATAAAAAACAGATCATTAAAGATAAATTCACAGCATCTTTCATAGAAATAAAAATAGGGCTCCTACCTGTGTGTCTTGCCATAGCTGGGTCTCGTTGTATAGCTTCTCCTGAGTTGTAGTATCCTGGTGCAGTGGTTGTACTCTGACTACTATACTACTGCCCAAAGTCTCAACAACAAAAGAGTCTCTTTCCTTCTGACTCTCCTCTTCCCCTTCTTCCTCGCCCTCATCTTCCATCTCCAAAGCCTCTTCCGCCTCCTCGATGTCCCTCTCTTCTTCCGACTTTACCACCTTTTCTTGTGCTGAATCTATATCTTGTCCCTGCTCCTCTGCAGGCACGGACTGATCCATTCCTCCAGTTGCACAGGGGTGCAATCCATTTCCTATGACAGCAATAGCGTGTCCCACCGCTCCTTCTGCCTCGTCTCCCTCGTTGTTGTCGGCTGGCTTGTCAGCCTGTTGAGACTCATCAAAACTGTCTGGGTCTTCTATCTCTTTTTCTGGAGGATTTAGCTTTTTAGGAAATTTAATGGAGGGTGTGACTGGACAAGATTCCTCTTCCTCTCTCTGCCTCATCACTCCTTCCATCTGATTGGCTGGACAGAAACATTAAACAAGATTAAGCTGGAGATAAAGGACAGGTTGTTCAATGAAGGGTACAGATTTTGTCTAGCATCAGGCTTGAATTCTGTACTAATCAGGTTAATATTGCTATTCTGTTTATGACTCTCATTTAACCTTCAAAGGGTTCCGCAATTAATACCTAAAATCATAGAAGTAGCAATACAGACAGTCGACCACAGCAGGAGAGTAAATGAAGAAAACTTTGCTCCAAATTGTTATCAACAAAACATTGGCTACAAACCTAAAACATGTTTAAAATGATCGTTTACATTACTAAATTAAATTAATAAAGGCTTACAATAACATAGGATAGTTTCTGCTTTCTTAGCATACCAGCTTACAAATACAACAGTTTTGATTTACTTACCTGAGGGACGTGAAGGCACTGCACTACCTTCTTCAACTTTAGGTTTTAAAAGGTCCCAAGATGCACACTGTACACACATAAACAAATAATTACAATGCACCAACACTGTTGCAAAAACTAAGCTAAGCTAAACTAAGTGACATATTACTAAAAATAATTTAAGATATTTAAAATGAAAAAATACAAATACATGACAGTAATCAGAGTGAGTCTGCTATAGCTTACACTAAGCAAATTTTTTTCTGCCATATACACACACAAATAGAATAGAAATGCATTACCTCAGCATCTTTTGTCCTTGGTCTATAAAAAGAAGGAGGAAAAGAAAGTTTGTGGCTTTAGTAAATGAAGACGCAAAAAATGAGTGACTCTTTTCTACTCGCTAATCTAATATTAGTCTGAACACTTTAGACTTGCTATCAGTGTGTGTGTGTTTGTGTCAGCTGACAGGAATTTTACAGAATGTGCAGGTGTGCACGACGTCCTATAATGGGAGTCAGGCAGGTGGAGGACTCCTTATCAGCATCTGCCAGAATCCTTGTAGAAAGAAATGAATACTGAGCTTGGGATCTGACTCCCAGCCAACAATGATAAATCTCCTTTGAAGGATATTATGAATCATATATCTTTCACAAAAGCTAACAATAATAAAAGTTGCAATAAACTTTAAAATGCAAAAGAAATAAGTATGATACATTAACAGACTTGGTGCACAAAATGACAGACTGACCGTGTGTGTGTCTGGCAAATGTGTTTGAGAGTATCCAGTTGTTGGGTTTCCAGGCCAGTGGAGGTCTTTCTACACTGAGCCTCTGAAAAAAATACAGAACGGAGATAAATTATAAAATCATACCTCACCTCAAAGAAATAAAACTATCCATAAACGTAAAATTAAACAGTTATTATTTGCAAGATAAAATTGTTAACATTTTATAATTTGTGGCTCAAAGTTGAGACTGTTTAATTTAAAAAAAAGGCACAGACAGTTCATTTTAAACAAGTATAGGGATGAAGATTGGTGAGTAGTCTATATGGGTGTCTCTTACAATGTCAACAGGACTGTACACGGGTGTATGTTTGTATATTGTTTTACGTAGGCGTTTAGGTGTGAACAGATATAGTGAGGAAGTGTTTGTGTGC
>OMNM01006783.1:8082-39063 GCA_900302745.1 Parablennius parvicornis
GCCTGCTGGGGGTGAAGACTGAAGCGCTTTATTAAAATGATGAGAGCAAGTTCAATTTGAATCATGCAGTGCCTGTCAGTGGCTTCTCGAATTGCAGAGCTGATGAAATTGCTCTTGCGGTTATTTAAAAGCAGTTGTAATCCATCTGAAAATGCTGTGATATAATCCATTTAATTTCTTATTCCTTGCAGCAATAACATTGAGTAACAAAAATCTATCAAAGCAATGTAGCCTGGTGATTTAGTAATTATCTTTATTTTACATTACAGCAATTCAGCCTGGATTAATTGGAGTCTTATCAGAACAGAGCGGCAGGTCACTTACCTCAATACACCACAATGTGTTTTTTTTATCTTAATCATCAACCTCCACATACTCAATTATGACCCACTGTGCCAAGAAATGATTGTTTTCTGATGCATAAAATAGCAACGTATACAGACAGGAGTGCCAAAGCCAAAAGCTAATGAAGACTTTAAAAATAACAACTAAATACACTAACATGGTCATATAAGAATAAAAACACACATCTCACCGAAAATACTGCAGTGACCTTATCAAGTGAAGTTATTGGTGAAAATATAAACAGTGTCCATTGGAGGTCCGGCATTGGTGTCATGTAGTGATTCCTACTCAGGAGAACTCACAAAATATCCAGTATTGATCAGCTGTTTAACTTGAGTTAATGTATGAGAGATGCTCAATGTATTCCCTAATGGCTGAGCTGCCTGTAGGCAGTGTACTGGTAATAAGACCTCGGACAGCCACATAACTCAGCCGGTCTCCAAGACCACTCTCTTTTTCCTCCACCTGGGATATCTGACATCTGATATTGGAGAAATCACCGGCACTCTGGACAGAGGGAGAAGAGAAATCTAGGGGAGGAGAAAGCAGCTTTGGAGGACATAAGTCACTGTGATGGGTAGAGGACTCATAATTATAGCTTTATTATCATGTACAAGTAAAATAAGGATGATTGTGTTTAGCTAAATATTTCTATGCTCTCACAGTGATCTTATAGCATTAAAAAGTCTGTTTAAATCTCAATTAAGTGGTGCATCATGCATTTGTGGGATGAGCGGCTGAGCTGAAGATTTGGTTCATACCCATTAACACATTTCTGCTGACTATTGTTTGCAGGCTTTCCAATGGTTTACAATGGCTATTATTGAAAACTGAAGTAATCTTAGAAAAAGAAACACAATTCTAGAACCTTAAAATTAAAAATAAATGCAATATTTAAAAATAAGTTTAAATCTAGCTTCACACAGTTCACGGTATAGCAGATTGAAAAATCATTTTTCTAACTTAAAATGAATATGTTGAAAAATTTGTTGACGTTTAACTTTTTTTCAGCTATCCTGTTCATCATTATATTTATCAAATTGGAAAATAAATGATGATAAAATATTTAGAAAGTATGAATTCAGTCCCTGCATCGTGTTACCTTTTCAAGGAAGGAGGACCTGCGGCCAGATCCCAGTCACAGCAGGACGAGAGAGCATTCTGTGTAAAAACAAGCCGAGTGTGCAGAGTTGTATTGATGCCCTGTTGACTCTTGTAAAAGGGTAAAATTAAAAGAACAATCAAGAAAATCATACATAAGTAAATATATTGAAATCATGAAAAATAAAAACCTTATTGTTCTTTATCACACTGCTTATGACTACACTTTGATTTTCCTCAATCTCGCACTTGGTTACGAAGTGTCGTTGGAATTTGCTAGAGGCAGGATTTGAATAACATCCAAACACTTTTGAACAGCTGTTAATAATATGAAGCAATAGCACATGTGGAGGATGTGTTTTTGTGTGTTTGTGTTGAGGACATGAAGCCTGCTTGCAGTCTGCTGCTGGATAAAACACATAAAGGACTGTCCTCCCTGAGATTAATTGATTCCTTCACATTTGGATTCAGTTCAGAGATCCAGAGAAATTGGTTGTTTTGACAGTGACATGGCTCTCATTCATTCAGTCACCCAGTCATGGTCAAAACACACACAGTGCTCATGAGATACATACATGGACACAAGCTGTAAAACCCTTACTTTTTTCTTCACTTCTTTCAGGGCATTGCTATTTGTAGAGTTAATGATCATAAACATAATCATGATTAGTAGGAGACACAGGCTCCATCTATCTGACACACATATTTTCACGAGCTTCTGAAACCACTTTTAAAACATCACTCGTGCTCTTTAAATCACTTACGCCATGCTAACAGCAATGCTGTCTTCCCAGAAAACATTTTTTCCCATTGCAAGAAATAAATACATCACAGGCTGCAGGTAGAAAAATCATTATTTTTGATTTGAATTTACCTTGCCCGCAGGTATGAGTCGTGGCAGAACATGCACAACAGGCCAAAATAGAAACATGTAAACCCTTGGCTGTGGAGGGACTTCATGATGGCATTTTCATGTATTTTGATCAGACCCTCTACACTCCCAGAAAGCCTCTCACATGTTCCGCGGCATAAGTGCTCATGTCTAATACCCTCAGAGGACGTTTTGGTCTGTCTCTATGAGTCTAATTTACGGATATCTGCATGAATTGGGAGGGCCTGGGGCCAACCGTCTCATGTCTTTTTAAGGGAAGGGGGGCTGGGTTGTTGCGTTAGCAGGCCCTTTCGGGACAGGAGCAGCATTTCAGATAAGATCGGCGGTGGGAAGTGGTGAGCTGGGCCGTTTGTTCTCGTTGGCCATCTCTCATGTTGCACCACTGATTGGGAGGAAAGCTAAAATTGCTTTCACCGGGGCTCACTCCAGCAGTAGGCAATGATAACTAACAATGCCCCCGGGACCTAGTTAAAGCTGCATCACACGCGCTGGAAAACCACTTTAATGTGGCAGCATTAGGAAGCTGTCAGTTGGGTTGGTGGGGAAAACAGATTCCAATTCATTGAGGATTTTGAAAAAATTTGTTATCCTTGCTTCGAAAATGCATATAATCAAGCAGGCATTTTTAATTTAATTTCACACAGCTTACCACAAAGGGGGGGGGAAAAAAAGGAGGTTTAAAGATCATAAAAGTGAGGAGAATGAGCTCAAAAACAGTCGGCTGCCTCGCTCAGTCATGGGGCTTGTCGAGCTCTTGTCATACAGAAATGCAGCAGGTTGTGAGTCTCTCTTGTTTTACTTGGGTTTTGATTCAGGTGCTCGGTTCATGCATTTTGTAGTCCTGACATTATTGACCCATCTGTGCAATTTCTTTAAGTGCCATTTAAAATTAATGCTACTCATAGCTGAAGTGAAGCAAACCGAAGCTTTCTTTGTCAGTCAGAGAAAAGAAAGCTGAATGTGATGAAGATGTTCATCAGAAATCACATTCATTAAGAGGCTGCATCACATATTTCTTTGACTGGCATATAGAGTTTGATATTCATGCAAACTGTTTTACTTGATCAAAAACATTGCATTTCAGGTTTGTACACAAATCAACATTTTTTCATTTTATGATATTTCTATTGGTGAAATAAGTTCAATCTTTTAATTTCCAACTTCTTTGACTGATGGCTTTAAATTGGACATTGGATATATATATATATATGTGTAATTCTATTTTGATGTAGTAGTGTAGCAGGTCAGCTGACATGGCTGTTGGGCTCTTTGAAATAATTTATTTCTTTGGAATTGAGCTAAAGTGAAAAAGATACGAAGCTCAGAGAAACTGCTTATTGTATAATGAAAAACACACTGACACTATGTTGAATGGTGGTTATCCATAATGATGTTAAGAACATATTGTCACATGAAAATTTACTCGGCCAGCATCAATAAACAAACTTGGTAAGGATTAATTTCACTGAAAGAGATAACATCAGGATGACATCATTGTCATATATACAGTAAATTAAGCTGTTTATGTTCTGCTGAAGGACAGAGGGAGCTGAGAGGTTGTTATGCTAATTTCAGCCCCTAAATCAAGTCTGTCACTTGGGCTTCCACTACACTGAAAAAAGAGGTAACAACCAGTTTGTAGTAGTTCATTAACACACAAATTATATCTGTTGATTTGTAGTGTGGATCGTGACTATACTGTATATGAGACTGTTTAGGCCTCTTAAAAGCTATGCAGACTGTAAATACAGGATACTTTTTTAAAATTAGCACTCCTTTTAATATCAAATGCAAATTCTCAAAAAGCTATTAAATATATAATTTTTAAAGACAAGGCATCTCATTTAGTCATTATAAGAACTGAAATGTTTTTCCTTTTTTGTCCAAATAAAATGTCAGAAAGAGGGCCTGATTTGAGGCATCACTCACTGACATGATCCACAATGATATGCCACTGATCACTCCACAAAAGATACCCTATCTTTGTTTAATGCCTTCTCGTCCATTTGGCAAGGCTCTCTGAGTGTCCAAGAGGTGTTCTTATCCATTTAATATATGCTCGCAGTGTATCCTGTCAAATATAGATTTGAATCAATAGCACTCTGGAGTGGCTCGTTAAACTTAAATCAGCTTGGAAGTGGTGCATGCCTGCCTCACAGCTGCTGTCATTAACCACCGCCTCGCAGATTATTGGAGAAACGTCCTTGTGTGAGGAGATTCGCCAGTTTACCTGAGGACTGCTGGCTGGAGCTGGAGCTGGAGTATGGTAAACTAGCACTGGGGTACAAATCGTTGTTATCCCCACCCATTGGTCTCAAAGCTGTCTCAAAGCTACACCCCATGTCTGCGATAAGACTTTTGATCAAGCCCCCTTATGTCTTCAAGTGGTGATATGTGCTCATTTCAGAATCAGAATCTGTTCATTGCAGAAACAGAGTCATTTTTGGTATGATTTCTCAGGGAGGTGCAACATGAAACAAAGTTAAGACACATTTAATGAACACAAAATCTTTAAAAACATTGTCATGCAAATAAATCAAAGTGTCCAAATAAAACTTTGTCATGTAAACACTTCTATCAGATCATACTGGATGTACTGAGGTGAAATTATGATCAAATCAGAGGAAGTGTGTGTGTGTGTGAGCAATGTATTATGAAGTTAATCTGCTTGCTGAATGTTATTTTATATGTATGAACACATACATCGATCTGATCACTATCTTCAGCGTTCATGTAAACGGGACAATCTGATCTCTCAATCCAAAATAATT
This sequence comes from Parablennius parvicornis, assembly GCA_900302745.1. Taxonomy (NCBI): domain Eukaryota; kingdom Metazoa; phylum Chordata; class Actinopteri; order Blenniiformes; family Blenniidae; genus Parablennius; species Parablennius parvicornis. Next base: position 13,192 of record OMNM01006783.1, read on the forward strand.
CAATCAGATCGATGACAGTGATCAGATAAACAACACCAGTGAGTGATTTGTGAGCAAGTACGTACATTTGCTTTGTGCAAACTACCTGACTTGAATTGATTTTAGTCGTCATCAAATCCCTCTCAGGCTACTGTCAAGCCATATGTAAAGGCAAAATGTAATCTTTCTCCTAATGTAAGAGATTTATAATGAGGTCACATGGTATGGTCATACTTGTATTGTCTTTTGGTCATAGGAAATTGTTTTATAAGGTTTTATAAGTTGGGTATGTGTTCTCTTGGTATTCGTGAACTCATCCGTTGTTTTCCCAGTTGTGCGTTACTGTCCTGTCCCCCATGTTTAGACAATATCTTGTTGTATTTTTATATACTTGCTCATATGTTGGTCTGCTCAAATTTCTTGACACTTTCTTCGCTCATCTATCAATCTAACCATCTATCTTCTTTACTTCTTTATTCAACAGGATAGCCGGACATTAGAGTCGGTCTCAGCGGACTAGAAGCAAAGTCACGATATAACCTGAAAGCTTCCCAGTCCATCACTGGACAAACACAAAAAGACAGACAGTCACACTCACGTTCAGGCTTATTTTAAAGTTTTTCTAAGGGAGGAAACAAGAGTACTCAGAGAAAACACACATGTCCAAGATGAATTTGCAAAATTCACATAGAAAGGCCTCAAGACCTTCCTCTGTGAGATTTCTAAGTAAAGGCATTTTTCTTTACTGACATTCAGATCTTTTCTCGGCCTTTAACTGTCTGCTGCTTCTTGAATTTTTCTTTGGAACTGCATCATCTGCACCTTCTCTCTCTGAGTGTATATAAGCTCTCGCTTTTGTCTCCACGACTGTTGTGCGTAGTTTGCAACTCATCTGTGGAGTGCTAGTCTTACCTTATCTTATGATGCCATAATGCATCTCTGGGTTTGAGCCAACATTGTTGCATACGTCTTTGTGCAACCATCTTGGATGCTACAGTTCTATCATGATGGATTGGTCTTTTGGCGTACTGAAACCTGCTGCTCTGACAATGAATAAACTTTTTGAACTCTGTACACACATAATTCATACCTGTAAATCTATCTCACCTTACATGACCCCTTTTAGCCTTATCCTGACTTTATTTATTCATTTGATAAATCCTAGTACCCCAGTTATTGTGGTCTGTTTTGACAATGACCTACTTAGTAAAAGCAATTTAAAGTCGTTCAAACTTGATAACAAAAAATGAGGCATGTTTGTTTCTGGAAGACTCTATGGGAGTAAATTTCGATGTGATGATATAGTTGTTTCCATTGGCCAAAAGGTGAAAAGACCGGGGACATGAACTCGCCCAGGCGAGTTGGTAAGGGAATGTTACATAATTAAAAGAGTTTCTCAGCCTCCCCAATGCGTAAAATAGAATGTCTTGAAACTGGAAGGCATCATGTTCACTGATCATTTGATGAATAATTTCTAACGGACTGCCAGGGACTCATCAGAGAGCTGCAGGCCTTATAATGTCTATATTGTCTAAACAAAACACTGACTCCACCCATACCTATATGTCTCTATGATGACCAAACAAACTTAACTCCCTACATGTTCATGAAAGTGGATTAAAATCCATGAAACAAGAAAATACTTTTGTTGAACAGTAACACTCAGCATAGCAATGTAAGCTGATATGAAAAGATATTTTGGCATACTTATTGCTTTTTTAGTAGTCTTCTTTTCTTTAAATGTGAGCTGGAAAATTATGATTTGAATTTGAAAAGTTCACTCATAAATTAAGTCAACAATATGTTTTATGCTGTACAGTTTGGTACTTTCTCTGTCTACTTAAATCCTCCCAGAATTCTCCTTTCTGTTTGTGGCTGTTTCTTATTCCAGCGGCATGAATATAAAAGTAAGTGATTCATCTACTTTCCTATAAAGAGTTTAGGTCATTGCACAGCCACGCCTTGTAGGAAAGGGTTAACTGCGACAGCAACAATAATGAGAGCGCAGTGAGACGTGTGAAGTAATTAGTCAGTCTGCTCTCCAATATTTACCCAGTTAATTATTTGTGAGTATTACTCTTGTCTTCCCTTCAGATGGCTGCCTGTGTTGTTTTTTCCACACCATTTGTCACTGTCCACCTCTCGTGGGTTCTCATCCTTGCTTCCCGTCTCTTTCTTTTTTTCTCTCTCGTTTCTTTCCTTCATGAGCTGCAGCAGGAGAGTGGCATGCTGCTGAACCCATGCCAGTGGAGGTGTTAGACCGCTGTCCCGAACCGTGCGAGGTCAACAACGATTATTTATTCATCTGTCTGTTTGTCTTACGTCGCTTGAAAGATGTGAAAATGGTTTGTAACTTTCCAGAGTGGTGCACACCATAAAAAGGTCAGCGTGGGGACAGATGGGTTCAGAATCAATCGTGAACAAAAGGCCTTTGAGCCAAGAGATGAAGGAGAGGACTGTACAAGTGTAAAAGGTGACGCTTGGGCAGAGTTTTGAAATGACTGAGAAACAAAAATGCAGAGATGTGAGATAATCACAACTATTGGAGTGTGTCTGAGCATGAAACTGAATTACACAAATGGTTATAAAGCTGTTGAGTCAGGGTCACTTTTAAGACCGAAAATAATAGGTCAACATTTAATACAAGGGCTCTTGGCATTAACTTGTTAATGGCAGCACATACTGTAAAAATTCCAGCAGTGGTAATATTTGGGGCAGTAAGTTAGCAAGAGCCCTTTTTGTCCCTTTGAGACCACCATACCGACACAGATATTCACCTCCCTCGACCACATGAATGGAGGAAAGAGTACAGCTCTTGAAACAAAGTCAGCTGTCGGAGTGATATTTTTTAAATGCTGATGCGTCACAGACTGTGGCCTGTCTTAAACATGAGTTTAACAGGTCACATTGCATATGTAAATTTGTGAAAAGGTGAATTTTATTTCAAAGCATTCCGTGACTGCTCAGTCAGCAACTCAAAAGCACTTTACAACTTAGGCCATGTTTACATGACAATGTTTTCAAGTAAAAACTGAAAATTTTTGTTGTGTTTTGGGTGTCTGTTTACATAATAACAGTGCAACTTTTTGAAAATGGCATTCCAAGGTGGAAGTTTTTGCAAAAGCTCCAACTCTGTCTCCGTGGAAAGGGGAAAATTCTGGTATTGTGCACAACAGCTATAGTGAATAGTTCCTCTCCACATTCATGAGTAGATGAACAATAACAAAAATGTGTGTCTCCGGAGTGTCATGACTCTCAGTCGTTATTCTCCTGGGACTTGATAGTTTTATACTTGAGAGTCACCCATAATAGCAACCCACCTTCATTGTGCATCCACACAATACATTGATATTGTTCTTTGTACGTGTGTGGTTTCATTACAAAAACAGCACCCACTAGTGGCCCAACATGAAATTACAGTTGTTCAGTGTTTCGACTGTTTCCGTGTAAACAGACATCATTCTAAAACGTGTCAACGTAAACAGGAACATTTTCTGAAATAAAAACGTAAAAACAAAAACCTGATGCATTTTAATTTTAAACGTTGTCATGTAAGCGGAGCCTTTAACTGTTCAACCTATCACACTCGTGGCTTTACATTGAAGGCTTTTCCCTGCCTTTGAAAATGTCCTTGTTCTATTTAGAACTTTATGTACTTTAACTTAAAAAAAAAAGAAAAAGGAAGCACATCAATAATTACATGAATGAAGATGCGTTGGGAAGTTCCTTTGTTTCTAACAACCAATCATCTCTTGAGAACTAAATAGCGCATTACCTTGAATGAACGTTTCTTTCTTGAATGATAACTGATTCTTTAAAGCTGGTGATATACCTGGGTGTATACTCACACAAGTATAGATATGGAGATACTGACAACCTACCCCACCTGACTTCTGACAAATAGAAAAACAAAACAGATAAAGAAATGTTTTCCAAAATGCTGCACTGTCATTATGAATTCTTAAAAGTTTACAGCAACAGCTAATAAAAAATGGAACAGGACAAGGCTGACAGAATTGTATTAAAACTGTGATTGTTTAATTAATGTCTCACATGGGAGGGGAAATATGTCTCGGACCAACGCAGGTGGGGGAGGGTCAAAAGAGAAGGAATAGGGTGGGCTTGGTCGCTTGAAAGAAAGACAAAACAGTAATTATTTCATTATGGCATAGCATGACAGCAATAATATTACAGTAGTGCAGTGTGCAGTGCGCTTATCTGTGGAACAAATGAGCTTGCCCCCAGGAGAGCAGGCTGCAACACTGAGCCTAAGGTAGGGATGCATTTCTGCCTTTCTTTCTTTCTCTCCTTCTCTCACACATTTTCTTTCCTGTTCCTCTACCACCTTTTTAATATTCTCATTCATAGCACATGCAATTATTTTTAAAATAAATTTAGCACAGATAAAAAAAAAAAAAAAATGGGGCCTCTTGGGTGACGCAAATGACTTCCTTGTTTTTATTAGAAGACAAGGTGTTTATTAGGAGTCTTGTTGGCTTATTGCAGGGGGTTTCTGAGTTTGAGTAATTGTCCAATTAGGTGTAATTTCAGTATTGGTGCTAACCCAGGCGATTGTGCTGTAAGAAGAAGACTACCACCGGGACACACATTAATGAATCCCACTGAGACCTGTCTACCTTTAAGAAAGAGAGACTGTGTCTGCTTCTGTTTCGCCTTCCCAAATCTTTTTAACGAGGCATTATAACTGGGATTTACAATTGAGACAAGGCTCCACTTCGCCCTCCCCCACTTCATTGTTCGTTATTCTTCACCGTCTGTGCACTGGGTTACAAAAATAATTTATCATTCATGTTATTTCAGTTCTCTGAGCAATTGCCTCTTATTCAAACAGAAAGGTTACCTTAATTGTTATGTAGCTCAGCTATTTATGCCCTGGCATAAAAATGCATGTTTGCTGCTTCATGGAAAGGTCACTCATTACAACCCAAATAACTTTTTCTTTGTCGGTGTTTGCAGGCTACTTTACGCTGAGAGATGCTGCAAGGTTTTCAGAGAAGGCTCCAGAGCCTTACTGAAGTCGGGCTCTATCTGCTGTAATTAAACTCTTTGCCTCTTGTGGTTTATATTTCATGACAACATAACTGGTTCAATATTTTGAGGGATACACTTATTGTTTAATTGATTAAAACTGAGGAGAGAAACTAGTCGTCACTCTCCATCTGTTAGTTAATTCGAAAGTTGAAGTTGCAAGAGATTAATTCAGCATTTAGTCAGAAACTAGAGGAAACAGAGGAGTTCTGTTCAAAGGCAAAAAGATTAAAAACAAAAAACAAAACTCTGCCTACCAGCACTGAAAACATAAAAATGACAATTTGTGTCCTTTCGCATGGTGTAAATTCCTCTTCCCAACTTCTACACTTACACAAATGAGTCAGCGAGCTTCATGGGTGTTTGCAGGTGGATTGTGTTGCCTTTAGACAGAGCTAGAAAGGCTCTTACTTACAACTTTTATGTACAACTAATCAAAACAGCAGCTGGCCCTTCTTATTTGTGCATTAAGGCAGAACTGACATTCTCATCTTGCTGTCAAAAAAAGAATACTTTTATTGAGATGCCCCCCCCCCACCCTCTCAAAAAAGTTGAAGACAAGGTTTTATCCACATTTTAAGATGTCCCAAATCAAAACTTAAAATCACCAAATTCTGAAAAAGATGACAAAAATATTACCCATGGCCTCGATCAGTTGTTTGCAGCTTTTTTCCCTTGAAGCCCAGTGAGATTCCCTTCAAGAAAAGAGTTGGGATTCGTTAAGAAATCCTAATGAATCGAAATGCATGTGTACACACTAATTCTCACTACCCAGCAAAAGCCAGAATCTATAAATTGTCTCATAATTATACTAGACATGTGCAGATCTAATTCCTACAACCTGAGAGCTTTCAAAGCCTTGGGACGCCCTGTGATCTCTGCTGCCCCTCCAAGAGGTTCTTTACTCCAGGTTGGAAAAGACTTCTTCAGATAACATTCGTATTACTATAGTATAAAGTATACCACTGTACAGATATTATGTACAGTGATATAACATGAGTCTCCAAAATAATTCAATATACAATTGAGTGGTTGTTTGTATGTACTTTTCCTCATAATGAACAAACACTGAGTCCAGGATTCACTTCCTGCCTGGTGTTACCTGAGAGGTCCCCAAATGAATTGTAGATAGACAATAAAAGTGGGTTTACAAGTAGTCTGAGGAGGCAGCGATGACAAAAGAGATGAACAAATAGAGTACAAACAAAGGAAGAGGGTTGAGGAAAAGGGTGAATGTTGTTAAGCTGAGGGATGGAGGGAGCTGCTTTGGACACAAAGAGGCTGAAATATTAATATGAGGGAGTGCTGTGATGTTTAAACTTTCGGACAACGTCCTCCTGCGTGTGTTTACAGGTCTGCTCTTTGTGGACAAATAATGGGTAGTGGGCTGCGCTAAAGAATTTAACAGTCTACATAATGCACAAAGGTCTGACATGAAGGCCAAAGAAGCAGGAGAGTGGCCCGATCATCAAGGTGCTGACATTCACAATATCTCCACAACTTCATGCTTCACAATATTGTTGATCGTCTTCACAGTCTAAGAATGGTGGAGTAGAAAAAAAAAAAACTACACCTTGAGAGTATTTAATGACTTGGCTCAGCAGAAGAAATGGGTTCATACTGCCTGACCTCCAGGCTCATAGTTCAGCTGCAGAGTGGACTCCGGGCAGACTCACTTGGGTTCAGTGGTACATCCCTCGGCTACTCATATGAATGCCTGCAGCATCCCGAGAAGTGTGTCTGAAGTTCACATCTAGTTTGGGTTCATGTTAAGGTTGCATTACACCCACCCACCCTTCAACAACACCAACACCACCCTCTACTTCTCTCCTTCTCTGCTTCATCCCTTCTCACATTAGAGCCTCTCACAGTTTCACCACAACCACTGACACCAGCAGCAGCACATCACATCCTTGCAGCAGCTACCCACTGCTCATCTTCACACTAAACCTTGTCCTTCTTTCAGGCTTACGTCTCAACACTCCCTCAGAAATAAGCCATTTCAAAAAGATTCATGAGCAGCTGGAGCCGCCATGCTGTATAACTGCAGCCATCACAGGCTTCTTCCCTGATACAGCCTGACGTCTCAAAAGGCTCTGGGACTCAAAACAAAATCAGGTTTCCTGATCCAGCGACAAACTGAGCTATTGGGAAGGCGCTTTTGCTAAGACTCTTTGTGACATGATGATTGGGAGACAGGCTCAAATTCTCTATGAATATGGATGCAACTGTTTATGCCTCAAGGAGAAAAAAAAATCAAGCACATACTTGACTGGTAAATATTTGTAAAAGAAAAAAAAATCTTGGGATGCTTTTGGCAAGGTAGGCTGTATCTCTGTTTTGTTAGGGGTAGATTATTTTTTTCCAGTGTGTGGGCTTGGACCGTCAGTTCATACTATCTTAAAAAGGATTATCTGATGCACCTAGGTCTGATTTCAATTTGAATAGGTGTGAATTTATTTTGCAGTGCTCAATATCACATACAAATAAGTCCCCTATAATCCAATTCCACCCCCACCATAAAAAAAAGATGAAAATAAGAATCTCATTATACTGTCCTGCTTTATGTTGGCTTGTTCTCTCACAAACAATCTTCTGAATTCAATATCAGGATGTTTACTTGCAGCTCTTGAATGGGCAGATATGTAACTGAACGACAGGTGATATTTTTCTAATTTCATAAAATTCAAGTAGAGAGATTCATCTCCGAGCATTAATTCATTTTGGAATACCTGCACCCCATGTCTTATTTACTGCCCCTGTGAAACCGAATTCACAGTGATTGAATGTGGTGGTATGAAATTAGATTGCATTGTGTGTCTCTGGCTAATAATTCCAGATGGAATAGCTCTTCACTCTGCTTGACATGATGCACCCAGAGAGAAATATGGAAGCAGAGAGGGAAAGTTAAGGTTGCTTAGGTTCATTTGGAGGCCTTTGAAGCACAATGAATCAAGCTTTACTAAACCTTGGGAGTGGTGAGGACCTGGGTAATTTGCTCTGAGAAGTGTTCTCTAAGGAGGTGTGTGGTGCTTCTGGCCCCAGGAAGAGGCCTGCCCTCTTCTGTGAGCACAGTGTGATGTGACGATAAGATGAGGTGTCCTGCTTAAGAGTTTGATTAATGGTGGAGGATGAGACGGCCTCTAAGCACAGATACTGTTTGCCATCACTGAAGTACACTTGTGCTCAGGCTGGGGAGTGCTCCCGGGATGCTCCACTTCAACCTTGCCCAAACCCCAAATTACCAACACCGCTCTCAACACATCTTGTCTTTACTTACGGCATAATGGCAAAGATCACAATCAATTTCCACAAGTCCATTGGAGCAAGCTCCTTCATTATGTTTAAAAACCATTCACACTGATTGATCCACGATGAGTGCATGGTATTGATAAATAATTAAAAAGCTCTCAGTTTAATTTGGGGGTAAGTAGAGGATGGAGAATGTGGAGTGGGGATCGGGGGTTGGGTTGTGTTAGGCCAGTGGACTCTTAGTGGGTGTAATGAAGCCTGGCCCCCTGCTGTGGCACGCCCAGCCGCAGCTCACTGTCTGCCTCACAACTTTGTCCCTGTGGACGCACAGCCAGATGGATTTGTCTGCCATATTCACGGCAATCAATGCAATCTGGCTTGAAAGAAAATCAATAAGATGTGTCCACTTATGCCTCAGAGTGTGGGAGAAGATCCTTTGCTGGGGCAAAGCTAAAAGAAAAAACAGCTTTGAGATTTGATAATATGTTCTGCGAGGTGTCCTTGTGCTGGCGGCTTGCAGAGTATCTTAAAAAGAAAAGGCATATATCTCACTTTGAAACACAATAATTTCACAATACACTTCACTGAAAGCTTTGAAGAGATGATCTTGACAAATAGTCTTTGGAGGACAATACAACAATGAAGTGTGTTGGTGAAAGAAGAGTCGCTGACAGAAAGTGTTCCCACTAGAAAAGTTGTTTTCTTGTTTAGTTGGGGGGGAGCTTGTTCACTGATGAGGGAGGCATGAAACTGTGAAGAGCCCCTTTGAGGCCTTCATTTGTTTACGTGTGAAAAATATGCAGGATTTAAACTAGCTTTGTATAAAAACTGGATAAAAAAGTAACTTTTTGCACCCAAAAATATTGACACAGTTCAGTGAAAAATATAATATACACTTTGTTATGCGGGGGTCATTTGTGACATTATTCAGAAAAAACCATTCACACACAAACATTCGAAAAACATTCACACACATGTGAAAATGTTCGAACGCATGTTAAAACATTCACACACATGTGAAAACATATACAAATATATGTGAAAACACCTACAAACACACGAGAAAAGCACACACACATACACTGATGCCCTGTCCACATGGTAGCACCCTTTGAAGTAGCTTCATAGTCTTTGGCTGATCATCCACACGGTGCACCACTTGAGGAGCCTGAAAATTGAGTCCTTTTGAAAACGGATTCCAGAGAGGAGAAATTTGAAAATGCCGCCTCGGCATTGACATGTGGATGGGCAGAGACGCACATTTGTTGAAAACAACGATGTCATCATCCCACCTCCACACCCGATAATCCTGCGACCTTCTTTGTGACGTCACTGAACAACAACAATGGCTGACTTACAGGCTCCAGGTCGTGCTTCAGAAGCTACTGGTGCTATTTAGTTTAATAAAGCCAGATGTCGGACTTTCTATTTCTCAATTTTTGCATGAGCCGTGATTTTTTTCTCCGTTTTTGGTGTAATGTCTGTGGCAGAGTTACAGCGCCACTCATAGGCCTGGCATATGTACTGCATCATTGTGAATAGTTTTCATGGTGTCACGTGGATGCAGATATTTCCTGCAACGATTTTTTTTTTTTACAATATATCTGACGCAGTTACATTGCTTCATACAAACAATGTTGTCGCTTCAGATATAGGTAGTTAAAATTAGATCGTTTGATCTGTTATACAACTTTCAGATTCCAAATTTTCTTTATATTTAGTTTTAAGTTTCTTTGATTTGAGGATGCAACTATTGTATGTATTTAATGTCACTGTGTTTGAACCCTCCCTGACCAGAAGTGGCTTCATCTGCACGCTGCACAGATGGATTGCATCATCCAACTGCATATCCTCTTTACAGAACGGATTCTGGACCACCTGTCTTCAAATTGTCTTGTTGCCAATGTCGAATAAAAAATGATGGATTACTTGGGCTACACGGTGGTATAGTGGTTAGCTCTCTGGCTTTACAATAAGAACATCCTCAGCTTGACTCCAGTTGGGGGATTTCTGAACAAAGTTTGATTTTCTTTCCAAGCACAACTTTTCTCCTACAGTCCAAAAATGTGTGATTGAGGTTACGTGGTGACTGAAATCACCTGTGGGTGTAAATGTGAGTGTGTGACCATCTCTCTCTCTCTGTGATGACTTCTCTAATGTGTATCTTGTCTTCCCACATAGTCAGCTGAGATCATTTCCAGCACACTGCTACCTATACTTCTATAAAGCGGCTGAGAAGGTGGAAGGATGGATTTATTGTCACTTAAATCTGTTAGCCTGTTCATACTTTGTCCACATAGATGACTTATTTTGTTTTTTGTCACTACCATTCACAAGTGGAACTATTAGTTGAGGGCTTGAAGGTTTCTATTTTTGATGATTATTCATATAATATAAAGAAAATCAATGACCAGTTACATATAAGTCACAATTAACTTAACTTGTCAGCATTCCTGCTGTTTGAAAGAGGCCTTTGAGTATTACTTTAAACCAAGTTAAAGAGCATTTCAAACTTGCAGAAAATGTGTGAGCAAAGAGTAAAAAAAGAGAGCCCTGCTGGGAGGCTTTGACAAAAATCAGACTTGGATTCACTGACAAAACAGCACACAGTGTTACGTTACAATGCATTTGAATGCATTAGGCCTTTTTTGGAGAATATTGAGTGTGAAGGCCTGGCAAGGAGAAAGTGTCGTACTCTAAGGTTTATCAGCTCATGGGGTTTTTTAATGCTCAGCGCACCAAATCCTGCACCCCCTGCTATTGCCACCTGGCTAAAGCAGTCAACACCACATGCATGAGGTCATGGTTCAGTGATATGAAGGTGTGATATGAGGCCTCTGGTTTTGTTTGTCCCACAGCCTCACCCATTGCTCAATATCACTGCAAGCCAGTCATGGACTCACACCTCAACTGAACAGCACCGTGACTGTAAATCAGAAACAAAGCAAGGTCAACTCTGCCACAGACAGATGGATACACATATGCATAAATACAAACTAACAGGCACACACCGCTAAAGTGGATAACCGAACACACACTGTGTGTGTGTGTGTGTGTGTGCTTCAGAGAGTGTATGTGTGCATATGATGTCCTTAAGTGTCACTTCCAGGCTCTGTGTAAACCAAAAAACAGGAGAAAATAAGAATATTATGCTGTGTCACACATTTTAGTGCTGATATCCGTCTAATTGATGACTTTGTGCCACATCAATCCATTATGCATAATTTAACATGGATCAAGTCCCACATTAACATAATCACCCATTGGATATTCTGCATAGTGTGACACGCAGTAGTGAGGAGCAGAACCCCAGCCTGAGAAGGAGTGACAGGGGAGATGCACCCCGCATGAGTTGGCAAACACATCCACACTCTCCTTCATACCCGCACTAACACACACAGACACTTACACTATATGCTGGGATGGGACTGATGTTAAGATGTCAGATCCTTATTCGCTTTGAGCAAATAGTAGGAGTCCAGTCTGAGCATTTTGTGTTTATGTGAAGCTACATTTGAATAAACAGCCACACCCACACACACCCACACACCCACACACACACACACACACACACACACACACACACACACACACACACACACACACACCCACTGAACAGCTTGGAGAGTGTGGGGTGTAGAGCCGCCTGCTTAGACGCTACCGTTTGCAATCACTAAGCAGCTTTAGTGTCTCCTACCACAGTCCTGATTTAAAATTCATAAATGCTAATCCTTCATAATTTACAGTTTAAAAAGCAGCCCTGCTCACAGGCCCTGTGGCCACAGCTCTGTCAGAGTAATTATACCAAGGAGCTGGGAATGGACTACTAGCAGAGACTTTCAACAGTCAAGGAAATCCCCCTCACTGGCACCAGACCCAATTACTCCAAATACCTAAACAGATTAGCAAGTCATTTTCCAGTTCAATCTGGACATAGGTGCCAAATCAGTGTTATACTTTAGTCAGGTGGGTAAATAGCATTAAAGTTGGGACATGCCTGTCTCTTATTACGGAGACCGTGTGGTGAGTAATTTTATTAGCCATTTCATTAAATTTGGCCTCAGCGATTGTCTTTTACAAGGTTACTAGATCCCTCTCTTCCTCCGGTGTCAGGGGGTGATTTGCTCCCCCCCTCACTGTTCCCTGACATTGTCATGTGTACGTGGATTAACTGTATATGTGTTTGTGTGAGGATGCTCATCACTAATGAATAGATGCCTCTATTTGGGGATTTGCCAGTTTGAAAACCAAATTCTTTGTCCTTGCAAGGACAAAATGCATTAGTTTAGATGTAGATAATCTGTGATTCTTTCATCCAAGGTCACTAATAGAGGGCCATTATCAAATTGGTCTGATTTCAATGTAATGGTCCACAATGACACCACAAAACCATTAAAGGTCCTATGAAAGGGTCCTGCTTTACATGTAGAAGCTCTCAGTGAAAAATGGCTCACCATTCTTTTAAATGCATAATTTAGTAGCTACCTCAAATATTGATTCATCTCTCATCCCCGTGTATGGTGGGGTAGTGAATGAAGTAAAGACATATATAAAACAAAGAGATGTTTAGTCATTTGTAGCTACAATGTCAAACAAGCCATGGGATGATTTTCCTCACCCGTACAGGGAAATACACAAGCCAGCATTTCATCTAACAAGATCTCTCAATGTTCCAAAATTTAGATGTCCAGCAACATTTTGTTTTATATTTATGAAATGCTCATTATCGTTTCCATGTGCCAAAAACTGTCTATTAAAAATGTAGTGGACAAGTTAAATAACCAATTTACTGCCAGGGCAAAAAGTCTCAAATCCTCATGGTTGAGAAAACTGAACTCAAAAAATGATGGCATTTCTTGGGAGAAAAGTAATTTGTGATTAATACTAATTAATTTCCTCTTACTTAACTTATCAATTAATTGCTCACTGTTACAGCTAGGATGCATACAGTATAAAACTGCATCCAAGTACACAATAGTTTAGGCAAAATTATAACCTGAAAACAATGAATGATGGAAAATCTTTCTTTGACTCTAGGCTAAGCCACCATGAGGTTTAAAATGATTTAAAATAAAACCAAAACAAATCAAATAAATGTGGAAAAACATGTCATAACATATTTTTCTTTAGACTCAAAAAGTTTGAAAGGAACATGGTAAGTTTTTCTTATATCTCTATGATATTTCTCTGCCCTGTCAAGATGGCCAGAAATCCCCGTGATGGCTGAACACTATATCACAGAGACTCTCATCTCTAAGTGAAAGAAATCAGGATTCTATTAGGCCAGATTAGGACGACTAGACTGGACATCATGTCACAAATCCCAAGCTTTAAAGTTTCTCTGTTTTTTCTCTGTAACCATCAGCCATGAGGTCTGACTCATATAGCAGTCAGATGCCTCTGCCTTTTTTTTGCCACAGTGTATCTGTGGAGGTTTACTCTGCCCTGCATACTGATACAGCTCCATATTTGTAACTATAAGTTTTGCTTTGCTGGCCATTAAAATACCATTAACTTCATACTGTCTTGAGAATTAGAGCTGTATTGAAGTTATACATAGGAAGGGAATGATGTGGGGTTGTATTATTACCAAATATGTAAATTGTTGAAATTACACACCAGAGACAGTCAAAGTGCTAATCTAACAGTAGCTAGAGAGAGAATGGAATAAAACTCGAACAACAACACTGCTTGTAATCTTATTTTGCTTCACAGAAACCTGTATATTACAGTTATTATAATTATCAATTTGTTTTCGAGCACATGCCTGCCTCATAGAGCAAGTTTACCGCATCATTGATCTATTTAGGTGTTTAGATATCACTTTCATCCAGACTGGGTCGCCATGGTAACAGATGCAGTACATTTAACCTGCTTTTGAGCGGGTTAATACCATGGTGGTGGATCAAACTTAAGAGTCAATTCCCCGAAACAAGGGAGTCACCATTCCTTCTCATGGATAAACTATTAGAATGCAAATTTATTGCAGTTGTAATCAACATTTTTCAATCAACAATGGATGAAATGAGTCTTTATAATGAGAAAGGTTACGGTGATGACTTCACAGAAAATTGTCACTCACATCCACTGGTTTATTTTCTTTACCCCTTTTATCACATAGTTTTCAGTTTACTGCTCCCACCTGCTCTCTTTGTTATTTCCAGCTGCAGCAGGCTTCTGTTGTTTGAAAAAAAAAAAGTTTCTTAGCAATAAACAACAAATACATTTAGTTTGGATGATGAGCATTGCATTCATCAGGTAAAAAACAACAAATCTCAAATTGGAGTAATGGAGACTGAGATGGTAAAAATGTGTCCAAATGTAGACATTTCTTGGGTTTATTAACCTTATACTCAATACAATTTTGTGTGAACTAGAAATGTAACTCTTTTAAAGAATATTTTAAAGGTGTAATTTTGAGTCACAACTAAAGTCAGTAGCATGTACAATTCAGATTTCTTGCAAAATGGCATAAAACTGACCAAAATCCCACTCACTTCCGCTTTTTGGTTAAGAAAACAATCTCTGTGAATGGATCCCAATTCAATGTGTTCAATGTACAAAAATGTACAAGGCATAATTACTTCTTCGACCTATTGAGTTCATGTTTGAAGGTAGATTGTGTCACTTGCAGTTGTTTTCTGTGTATAGTGTAAATGTTCACATTATTTAACAAATTTTCCGAGATAAATGCCTCAACCAGCACTAACTGAGAATGGGAAAAGTTTTACTGAGGCAAAATGTATGGTCTTTCATGCTGTTATCAGAAAAAACACCTATTTAAATGAGTAACATGACTATGGTGGTCTGTATTCTGGCATTTCCTTCAATATACTTTTAGTAAAGGTTAAAAAAGATTGCAAAAGTTACCACACTCGCATCATATCAACAATCATTTTGTGTTTTTTGTTGTTTTTTTTTAGCTAATGAGTGCATCATTTATTCCCTGCTGGACACAAAATAAGGCTAAAACAAGCAAAACAGATAAATCAATGTTTTTGTCTCTCTCATTATTACAGTTGTCAGGATTAGCCTCCATTTTGAAAGAGCTTGAACCACGTTGCATCCCATCAAGTCTGATAAAGGAAATACTTTATTTAATGTCAAGTGGTCATTTTTGGTGAAATGATGCACTTTCTCATGTTGTTCACATAGTAAGATATCAATGTTAAAGGGTGTTGGGATACTGAGGGAAAATTAAAAATTTTTTATGTTAATTGTTCTCTGTTACACTTTAGATGAATTAATTTTTCAAAATTTAATTTAATATGAAATCATTCATATTTTTACACTGAATGTATATTTTCTTAATCAGGACCTTTAATTAAAAAGAATAACAAGGAAAAGAAAACATGCTGGAAAAAACAGCAAAGCTCAGATTTTTTTTTTTTTTTTAAGATTGGCAAGGGATTTAAAAAATAAATGAAACAGTATCAAAAGGCAAAGTATGATATTAAGATACTCAACATTGCCCATTATCTCTGCTGTGTTAGTGTGTCTTTACATATTTCCAACCATTTTCTGTACCTCTTCACTCTGTTCAGGTTTGTAGAGCAAAATTCCTGCCGACTATAGCTGAAGACAGAGTACACAATGGACAAGTCAGCAGGCCATCACAGGGCAAAAACACACAGAAATATAACATCACACACTACCACTCATATCTCGAGATAATTTTGGCAATTTAACATGTAGACATTTTTCATTTATGGAAAGAAACCTGGAAAAAAGCCAATGCATGCAAAGAGATAACTTGCAAACTTTGCACAGAAAGACCCCTGCACCACCCCATGACCCATTTTACATTTAGAGTAATATTTTTCACTGCTAAACATTGTTACTTTTATACCAATTGCAGTTAAAGCCTAATGCATTTTCTCGCTCCACATTATATAAACTGCTTTTGCTTTGTTGATGGTGCTTATAATTAAATGGGAAAGCCGGTATTAATCCTGTTACCCATCATGGCAATTACCTTTGAATATTGTCGTATGATGATGATGAACTCACTTCATGAAACAGGCCCTAGGTCTATTACTATCAGTGTTCAAAGCAGCAGAGTTAAAGTGACAACACATTTGCACATGCTTCAGAGTATCTCCTCCAAAACACATCACGCTTTCTAATGTGTCAGGTTTGTGGTGCAGCAATTTCACAACCAAATAGCTTGCAGGAGTGATAAGAGTTTCATTATTGTGAGAGCAAATCAAAGGCAACAAGCAGCGTCATTCATAAAACAGATTTCAATATTTCACCTGTTTTAATTTAGGTGTTCAACAAAGCAACAGAGAGATGGAAGACAGAGCAAGAAATAATGGAGAAGGTGGGTATAAGTACACAAAGAAAGCAGCACTCCCAAGGATATTGCTTATAGTTATTCAGGTTGTGTGCAAAAGTCTGCGCTCTGTTCTTTGCAATTTTGAAAAATAAAATCTAATCAAAACAACAATGCAAGAAGAAAAAGACCTGCCCTAAGGCTACCTCGTACTCTTCGGCTGAAAACAATATAATGTTTCTGGGTTATTTTAGTTTAGAAGCCAACCACAAAGGCTTAAGTTGAATTCATATCCAATGTTAACTTGTGGTTTTCGAAACTAGGGATGTGGTCATAAAATAAAGTCGCATTATTACATGTGTCTGGTTTTATGAGCTCAATCAAGTCGTGGGTGTGGAGTGTGGACACATTAATATCAACATTCATTATATCACCTGAACACAAATGACTGCAATACTTTTTTTTTTTTTTTTTTAAGCGCAAACTCTTACGTCCTAGTTGACACTGTGTCAACATTGATTCAACTCCTCATGATCATTTAAAAATTTGCGGAGTGTTTGAGCCAATGTACGAAATACACAAATGTGTTATTGCCGTCTACGTCCTGCTTAGTTCACAACACCCAATTCCATCTACTGTGTGTTACAGATAACTATTAAGCTATAGCCTTGAACACACAAGCAGTAGATAAGTACATAATCATCTGAAGTAACAGGGCCAAAACACTCAAATTACTGCACCTGGTATCACCACCAACACAAAAAGCAGTTTTCATTAAGGTCAGGGGCAGTGCATGGAGCGGTTTCAGTATTTTGCCACAACAAGACGGCCTTGGTTGCAAACATGGATGCATTAAGAGAACTGGCTATGATATTTCAAAATGTCTTCCAATGCCCATTAAAAAAAAGGCGAAAAATAAGTTAATCTCATTTCAGTGTTACAGTAATGTTGCTGTTTTGCAGAGGTGAATATTTGCACTTGCAATTGCTTCATATAGTACAAAATTACAAGTGAGAGTAATGTAATTTAAGCCTCAAGTAAAAGAGCAAAGTAGTCTTCTGCTAAACTTCTAATGCTAAATGACCTTTTAACCATTTTTAATAGAACAGCTTGTTGATTGTTTAAATAATCTGCATTAATAGTGCAATTCTCAGTCATTCAAAGCCTATAAAATAGTTCAGTCAGTTCTATAAACAACTGTAGATGGAAAGCAGAAATATTCATCAGGACTTGAATTATTTGCAAGAAAAACCACAATCTTATAATGTTGATTCAAACTGTGGGTAGGTATATTCAGTAGCACTTCATGATTATATGTATTGAGGTAGTTTACAAATTGTAAGTTGTAGTTGACAATAAGTAAAATGACATACTTGAATAAAACACTACTTATTACAGTCATTTGGTTATATACAATTTATCTTTCATCTTTTTCATCTTTCTTCTCTGTTATTTTGTACCAATCTCTTCAACCTGAAGTGCATAATTACATTGATGTTCTGACTAACTGGTGTTGTTTAGGTGGGACTAGCCTGGAAGGCACAAAGATCTACATTGTTTTGGAGTCTGAAGACCTAATTTCACGCAATACCATGATTCAATTTCCCTATTCTTAATCTGGAGAGCTAAATCATAACCCGAGGTTCATATGTGCCCACTGAGTTCACAAAACACACTAATAAATCTTCAATCAGAGAAAAACTTTGATTTTGATTTTGGGGCATATCACAGAACTGCTTGTGGGTTCATGTGAATATTTCTGAATACGTTTTTGAAGAGCCTTTGTAGATTTTACAGGTCAGATAGCAAAGCTTTAGATCTTTATATCATATTCAAATCTTTAAATGCACTACAAAATATAAACAGAGGGCTTTACCTTTGATTTTACGAGATGAACACTAAATGTTTTATTTGAAATTCTACATCCTCTCCGTACACCGAGTGTTGCTTTACTTGAGCGACTATAAGTGAGGTTACATACAGTATGAGCACTCAATTTTAGGCTCTGAACTCTGTGTTTGAATCCTGATTGGGGCAGAAAGGTGAGTCGGTGTAAAACTAGCCAATCTGGCAGTGCAAGTTAACCTGATTCTGGCCATCGCTGAAAAAAGGAGCAGCCGAACTGACACTGCCACTACTTGTGCATTCTGATTAGGGCTTACTCCACATGCACATGAAGTGTACAGTACCTTACACTGACTGATAGAACCATGTTGAATAACAATAAACCGCTTTTTATGTTTATATTTTAATTTTTAATGTGTTTAATTAGTTGAAGCTATGAATGACTAGCTTATTGGTGGTGTGATCTACAGTTCCAAGAGAAGCCTCTACATCCAAATCGTTCACAGAGATCGGTAGGCTACTGTTGCTTTGCATCCTGAAACAGACCTTTTTTTCTTAAGTGCGTTCAGTGTTTCATACAGATTCTTCTCTGTTCTGTCACAGCCAAAGACATGAAAGTTTGTTATGAGCACTGCAGACTCTGAATTGCTCATGTGGTGATTTGTCTATGTGCATTAGCTCTGTGACAGACAGGCGTCCTGTCCATGGTTTACCTTGGCTTTTTGTCACTCTAGTGCACAGCTGCTGTGTCCCTGAACTGGATAAGTGGTTTTAAAAATGGGTAAGGGGCTACATTATGCAACCTGTCATTCGTCCTGTATTTCTTTTCTGCTAACCAGTAAATTTTCATTTTTACTGCTCATGCCATCTTTGGTAACGTTTAGGTATTTTTTTTATTTAAAGCATTTATAATTTCAGATATTATTAAATAAGTGAGTGCAGTAATAATGCTCAAGCTGCACAGTGCAAATGGAGCAGGACTGTCTTCAGTGCTCTGCTCTGATCTAGTTAGTCACCTCTGCATTGGTAATAGACCCATCACCACTGGAAAAAAGGAAACTATAGCACATTTCAATAAAAGTAATTGGTCCTCATGCCGACAAAAACAGCCACACATTTTCTGTCACGATGTATACCAACGTGAACGTAATTACTTCGCTCGTAGAGCCTCATTCCGTCTCTCCCTCCCGCACTCTGCGATGATTAGGTTTTTTTTTTTTTTCTGCCTGTGTTATCAGTGGGAAAAGTGCTGCTGGGCTGATTAACAAATAACTCTGTGATGAACCTCACAATGTCCAGTTAAGTCCAGTTAGATACGGTGCATTGGAACAAAAAAAACGCTAATCAAGTCATATATTTTTACAGCTGGACAGCCAGGTTTTGCTATTATATTACGCATTTTATGTTATCTTTCATTTGCAGTGTAGTTTAATACTGAACAACCTCCCTCACATCATTCCAACATTAGGATCAGCCACCATTGGTACATGTGGAGTTGGCTATCTAGAGCTGCGCAGTGTGACTCTTATAACATAATTAGTCCATCTCTCTAGGAGGGTTTTGCCAGCTTTACCTATATGCCAAAGTAAAGTGCAGTCACTTTGATGATAAAAGGGATAAAAAGGCGGCGATAAGGTGGAATGTTGAGCAGAGTGAGGCTGGTGTGAGCCAGCCAGCAGAGGTTTAATTGGATGAAGGAACCCTGTTGCATGAGGCGTTCTTTCCTGAGAGAGCAAAGACATTATGAAAACCTCCCACGCTGCTTTCAGTTGATTCAATTAATTTATTTTTCTGTTAAACTGATGGAAATATTGCCTCTTTTCCAATAAAAGGCTGACAGCTTTAGCACTGTGACATGGCTTGAAGTCTTGAGCTCCAAGGAATTAATCGTGAATGCATTTTTCCCTCCGTCACAAGTCCTGCCCTCAACCTGATCCCAAAAGGATGACCAGAAATCACCCTGTCTCCATGGCGGCCCAGCCCAGGCTCACCCTGTGGTCGAGTGATCTCATTCATGTCTTATAATTCCCTTCTTCCATGTTTGGGGATGTAGCTTTTGTTTTGACCGAGAGTGAGTCTTAACTGATCGCCATGCTTCAACGCAGCAGAGGAAAAACATTAGTTCAAACAATAGGCAGAGGATCAGAGAGGTGGGAGAGTGAATAATGTGTCAGGTGCTCCAAATGAATTAAAGTGCAGAGCAGGGCTGTGGAAATACCTCTGTGTGAGGCCCTAATCAGTTGCAAACAAGGGAAGGAGAAAAGGGAAGAAAAAAAAAAAGCTTTCATTCCTGTAACTAATCATTTGCGGTTTCCCAATGCAGTCAGCCAACGCCAAAGGCAGAGACTAATAAACTGGGAGGCTGTGTAGATTTATAAATGATTAATTAAGGGACCTCTCATGGGAACTGCAGCAGCTATAAGCAAAAATATTAATTAGTTGAGATGAGACTTAAACTAACAGGAAAACATTCCAGCCATGTTGGAAAGCACGGGGTGGGGGCAGTGTGTCTGACTCTGGGCTGACAAAGAGGGCCCTCACTGCTGCACCACAGCGAGGTGAGGGAGGGGGCTGTTTTGAATTTGGCTGGAGGATAATGAAGAGTTACATAGAGTGTCAGACAGTGAGACACACAGGTCCTCAGTATTGAGTTGTAAGGAGAGATGACTGAGTGACTGAGAGGGTTAGGATTGGGTCTGAAATGAGTTCTCAACTGCTTCAAGTATCCCCACCACCCCGCCACTCACACACAGACACACACAGCTACATTACCATCTCTGGTTGCCTCTCTTCATGCCTGCCCTTCAGGGAGGTCTCTAAAGCCTCTCCTCCGCTTCTTTTCATGAATGTCAAGATGCTGAGTTTAAAGTCTGCTAGATTAAATGGGAAGTGTTGAGTTTATTCTGCTTCTAATGAAAGAACTAGGTAATTTCATGCAGAGGATCTCAATGTCACAATACTTTCCAACTTCTTGAGAAGAGCCCTTGTATTTCCAGAAATCCACCGGGAACGTGGCAAATGATTTCACCCATCTTTGATTACTGCATCATGCAGCTAGTGAAGTGATGCAGAAGTCAGCACAAGAGTCTTATGGTGCTAAAAAGTGTTTATAACCATTGTGAAATCTGATCTACTTTCATGGTCATTCATCTATTATGAGACCAATTTTTACGTAAAACAATCCGTTTCTTGTGTTTTGGATGGTTACTTAATGAAGTATCTATGCTTGTAAATAATCAAGGCCTCCTTTTTTCTGGCAATACTTATAACAAAAAGAGGATGAAAAGGATTCATGAAAAAGACGCAAATTAGAGAAGGAGGAAAAAGTCAAACATTTTATTATTTCAAGAATCCTACAACCACAACACTGGAAAGCCAATATTCTAAAAATTTTAAATCACACATCAAGTTCCTGACATGTGTCCCCTGAAGTCTGCACACTGAAAAATTATGTGGTTTGAATTTGCACATGCACGCACATTATGTACCACAAGACAAACCCGTGAGAAATAGCTTTCAATGGTAATTTTGTCTGCCAGTGACACTTTTTCCCTCTTTTGAAAATTGCCAAAGTAAAAACAAGACAATAAAACGGAAGCAAACACGGCACTGGGCAGCCAGCATGAAATACAATTAGAGAAATATGAATTCATTTGTAAAGGTTGGGCGTCCTTTTTTTTGAAGGTCTTTGGTGATGAGAGCAAAAACCACAGGAAGCATTAAGTGCCTGTGCCAACTCAAATATTATCACAGTTAGTAAAAATTGGATCAGACCTGTGGGACAAATAATCCAAACAAAACTGTGTGAGACCTGGAATAATCAGGAACTTCTAGCAGTCGTACTCGTACTGTGCATCTGGATGAGATTAACAATCACTTGACTATACTGAGGATAACTCAAACGTGATCCATCCTCTCAGAAGCTGAAGCCCTGAAGTAAGGACATAAAATATCCCCCATATGTCAATCTTGACTTCAGTTGCATGTGCAGGTTAAGAAAGAAATAGCCTCAACTGTTTTCATGTTTTCAGCACAGATTCAGATGAAAAGAGCCCAAGATGAAAAATTAGGGCCAAGTAGACACTTGAAGACCGAGTCAGACATTCCTTTAAGCCATCATAATTGACTCACTGGAGGGCCGGGCTCTGGTGGCGGCGAGGTGCTTCAGAAGTCAATGTTCCCAGAATCTGATGTCAAGGGTGAATACATGTTTTTAGATTTCATAAATAAATATTTCATTCAACTGTCAATGGTATGGTTGTGGTGGAAGAGAGACCTTTCATGTCACTGTGGTTTTTGGATGGGTAGGTGGTATGTGTAAGGGAAAATTGAGGCTACTGAAGGCTACCGGCAGGGGTGAGCTAGAAAAGACTCCAATTTGAATGATAGGCAAAGATTTGAACTGTGTTTTTTTTCTTCTCTCCTGATGTGACTACAAAAAGTGTCCAGCAAAATTGGAGTGACGTTTGACAACAATTAGTGGTGCCGCATTTTAGCTGTGACAGGCAGCCGTACATACAACTCGCAGCAGACTGTGGCCCTCAACTTCACAGAGGAGGAGACCTCCACATACATCAGCCGTATCACAACTCTAGTCGGCACTGACACTGGGAGGCAATGTTTACTTTAGGAGTCAAGAACATTTTCAGATCCAGAAAGAAAACATAAATGCACTAAACTTTCCTTACATAAACATAGTCATTGAACTGAAATCTACTGAAACGAACCCTGACGATATAAGACTAAACAGAGCAGAAGAAAACTTGAAATCGTCATATATCCGTCATCCTACTTCAATATTTCCTTCAGCTGTGTCTCAGTTCAGGGGCTGCAACCTTCAAAGGATGAGGCCCTTCCTTTCGTCCTCTGAAAGCAGGATAGTCTGCAAAGCTAGCAAAATGAGACGGTCTACAGGGCATTTCCGGCTTCGCAGTTCTGCAAAGAGGCACACCGGTCGCTTAGCAACCATGAGGTCAGTCCCGTAAGAATCGGAAACAGACAAAATTCTTTTTTCTGGTGCTCCAGGGAGCTCCAACAACTGCACTCAACACCACTGATATCACATAAATTTTGGCTCATTTGTGACTTGGTGTGTTTATTTGAGCTTAAAACAACAACAACAACAACAACAAAGAAACAAAAAAAAAAAACACTTTTTTTGTTTGTATTTCCCATAGATCACATTTGTTGTGGGTTGTCCATAAGTGAAGGCTGGGTGGGATATGCAATTAACTTAGTGCTATTCATTGTGGGATATGTCAGGCTGCGAAGGATACACCTTCATTGTCTGATGAAGTGCCTTAGAACACAGCAGGTGACATCATTGGTCTGCAAATCTTCAAATATATCCTTCAAACGATGCAGCCCCTGAATGGAGACATGGACTTTACTCTTTATTTTGACTAGACCTGGTCACCAGTGAAACCATTATCAACATTATAGGAACGTTTCATTTGACTATTTTCTAAAGTCTTATGGCTATGACTAAATTTTGATGAAAGGTACATGTGAAAATGTAAATTACCCACATATCAAAGGTTCATGACACTAGCTGTGGTTACATGGACCCCGAGCAATGTGATTAAATGACAATCTAATTAAAATCCCATTGTATAAAAACTTTAATCTGAATAGACTGGATTGAAATTATAATACGTAGTTTAAAGGAGGTGGTGTAATCCTGTTGATACAGATCACATTCCATGTTAAACAAGGCGTCAGATTGCTCCCTGCTATCAGAGATGTGTGTTATGCAATGTCACCATGTGACACTTTACACATGGTCTTTTGTGAAAAAATGGAAGCCGCAAAGCAAAATAATGCTGGATACTATGCTGCTAAATTCCGACATTGTTCTTTCTAATTGTCACAATGCAAGGCATCAAGGGATTGATCCATTTTATTAATCACAATATTTTTTTGGTTCACATAAATCCACAAATCAATCTGATTGCTTTATTGAGTATAAAGAATTCGATCAGATCAAGCAAACAGTGACTATTTGCTCCTGTCTGTATTGGTGCAGTTGTTATGGTTTACAGTTGTTGACAGATATTTGTTTCCCACCAAGAGGCACGTCATTTCAGCCATTGTCTAAAAATACTTAGATATGTTTGAGTTCATGTGGAAAAACCCTCACAAGGTTGGACCATGTTTGAGCTATTAGAGAAGTCAGATAACGTCATGATAACATTAGAACAAATCATATAACAGGGGAAGGCAGATGGAGATTAATGTGTCAACGGCAGGCCTTCCAAAGTGAAGCTACAAGCTTCAAATGTAAACTCACTGCTGCTTTTTTTTTTTAAACATGACTGCAATTATTCTGTACCCTCAAGCAGAAATGATTTTGGTTAACAAGCCAAACGTTGACCATAATATTGTATCATTGTACAACAAAGTAATTGTCGGTAATTTCTGCCTTATTTGTTATCCTATACATGTTTAGTCTTTTAGCCCTGCGGATTTTCTCTCAGGAAGACAATCTCATTGCAGTAATATTGTATCAGTTACTGTATATTTTTGTAGTGGGTCACTGTGTGTCCTTCTTGCTATTACTACTAAAGTGGAGTCCGGTTGCCCAAGTTTTCTTCTGATTTTGCTAAATCAAACAAATATGAAGTACTTGCTGCTGAGAGCTTTTTCCATGTTGGTAAGCTGTATGACACACAAGATGGCCAGAACTATGTGGATGGCCCATCATCATGTTTGAAACCACAGACATTAAGTGGCTGCAACAACAGTCGTCGATGTTCTGAGTAAACTTTCTATGATATTTGGGATAATGACAAAGATTTAATGATCACTGATTTAACCCTGTGCTGATTTCCCCAAATACTATTGTATTCTATTTCCAACAAAGTTCTTTCAACAAAAAGCACACAAACCCATATGTAGTTCACATTCTTTTGGTCACATTGTGTATATTGACATGCAAAACTACCAGGCAGTCGCTGTTTCTATTAGTCTATCGTAATAATTTACAGGACCTGAAGGCAATTCAATCAGAAATGTCAGCAGCACATAATGACCTGGATTTATTTCTATTATTTGCACAAGTTCACGAGGCTGCTGCAACAGACACTCGCACATACACAAACACACGCACACCGGTGTTGTGCTGGTAGAGTAAATACTTGTGTCTTGAATAAATTACAGGTAGAAGCAATGACTTCAGGAGCTAAAAACAAATTTAGGCAATAATTGAAATGTAGCATAAAATTGCCCCCGCAAATAACCATGAGCCATTACGTGAACACATTCTCTCCCTTTCAGTGGGAAACCTACACAGAGACACAGAGACACACCAAAACAGTATGCATGCATGAGCACACACACACAAACACACACACACACACACACACACACACACACACACACACACACACACACACACACAGCACCCACCAAAGGTCTGGAATCTATCAAAGCTCTCTTTGCAATTACCTTTCAATGTGGAGAAAAATGCATTA
>OMNM01006790.1:7203-21464 GCA_900302745.1 Parablennius parvicornis
GGCAAAGGGTTTTTTTTTTTTTTTTTTTTTTTTTTTACCACTGTGAGGCTATTTCTGTCACTCTGCATGTTTGCAGCATGAGCGCAACACTGCAAATGTCCTCCGGGAGAGAAGAAACTTGATGGTGGCCCAAAGGAGAGATGTCAGCATGAATATATGTGCAGGATTTTATGTTTTTATGACCGACCATCTATTCCGTATGTGAGTTATTTCACTGAACAAGTGAAAACTGTTTAAGGATTAATCGACTTCAAGTTGTTTTCAACTGATGAAAGTAAGATATTCACAAAACCTTCTTCTCAGTTCAAAAATAACAACACTGAATTTATGTCTGAAAAATAGAGATTGGGTAACTGAGCTTTTTAATATGATTTGAAAAATAAAATCTTTATGAGAACTTTTATTTATTGCTGTGTAGCTTTTGTCACATCAAAAACCATCACAATTAAATCATACACTTACTTTTTCTTTTCTTTTTTTTTTTTTTTTTTTTTACTGTCTTGGCTTTTTAAGTTTTTACCACATTAATCCACTTTAGCAAATAAATAAATGCATTATACAAGAATCCTTGAGTCTAAAAATAGAAAGCTTTTAGTGCTGTGTGTAGTTAAAGGCAATCATTTAGGGCTGATATTCATTTCCACATGAGACAGAGACGTGGGACTGGCAGTCCCCTGTTTGTTTCTTAAAATTATGTCTTGCTTGAGGGGCTCAGGCTGTGCAAAGCAATGTGTTCTCACATTAATATTGAAACAGCACACACTGTACTAATTCACTTTAACAGCAGGTGACCTCAAACAATTCACTGAAATAGTGCGAGTGATTGCAATTTCGTCTGGGAAAGTGATAGATAATGTATCTAATGACACATATGTAAGTTATCTGAATTTCACTGTGTTCAAAGCACTAGACCTATAACCACCCCCCCAAAAAAAAACAAAAACAAAAAAAAAACACAGATTCAATTAGCTCTTCTAACCAGGCTGTCAGCATTATCATTTGTTCACTTTGGGCTTTTATTACATGTCTTCGGTGTTTAAAGCATGAGAGAAAAGTTGTTACAGTTGACAAAGTTCAGCCCTCCACTTTATGATTGGAACAAGGATCCACGGCTGTTTACAAGCCTCCGTGACTGCACTGCTTGTTAACCATCTGCCTCCTTTCTTGGCAATCCCGGGGAGCCAGGGAAGACAACAATGTAATGATGCCAATCTACATCATTAGTCAGTGAAGTGATCAACAAAACATAATCACGAGAGTTGGAACAAAAAGCAGCGTGGGCAACACTGTGTCAGATCATTCATAGACGGTGGAGGTCTTCGGCCGAGCAGTTTCGAGGGACTATTTGTCAGTAGATATCAATCAAATGCAGATAAACACAAGTGGCGGCCGAGTGCAGATGTAACGCAAATGTGCATGAACGCATTTCACAGCTGACTTGGCAGGGCCAGAGGATTAATTGTGCTCCCGTTACTTAGACTTGAGTAATTATGTTCTTTGAAATTCCTGTGAGAATGCAGATTTTTTTTTTGGGACAGTAATTCCTACAATTTGAGCCCTTCAGACATGCGCAGACCAATCGGATATCAGAGTCACAGCAAAGTCCCCTCACACACTCACTCAAAGGGACTGAGGCAAGTCTCCATGTTTCTCCCTTCACGCCTTCAAATTTCTTTCCTCTCTCCTTTTTTTTTTTGCCAGATCAGTTCTTTAAGTCATTAACTTGCATCTTCTTATCTTTCACTCTCCCTCCATCTCTCCCTGTTTTCCCTCCACTCCTCCCTCTCTCCCCCTGCGGTTTCTGTCACTTGTTCACAGACGAGTGGCCATTACATCGCCATGACCTAAATATGTCACATCCTTCCCTCTATTGCTCGCTCCCTCTCTGCCTCCTCCTGCTCTCTCCCTATAGCTCTTCCTGTCCGTCTGGAAGTCTCTCAAATGTCTTCCTTCTTTTTATCCCGTACTTACACCCACTTTAAGAAGTGTGAACACTTTTCAACCAGTTTTGCCATCTGCTAACTTCAGCAGTATTTTGCAGTGTCAGATGTGCGGTGTTTTATTAATGCCTCTCCTCCTCAGCGAGCACACGGGGTCCGCAACCTGCGACTCTGGAGCCGTTTGCAGCTCATCAGCCGCTCTGCAGCGGCTCCCCGTAGCTTTGAAACACTTACATTTTGTTCTTACTACAGCGCCGCAGATAGACTTTAAAAGAGACTCTTATCTTGCAGTTCAATGTTACTTCATTTCAGGTGTTGAGTTTCCAAACTGCTGGTGTAAGCTAGACATGAATACCAATAAAGAAAAGTTTAGGAGGAAAATACAAAGTTTCCTTCAATGTAGAAGCATTCATTTGCTTTCACTACCAACCATTCTCGTTTAGATGCACTAATAGAATATAGACCTAAAACGAAAACTGCGGAAATGGCTAAATATGATCAAAGAGCATAAACAGCTAAATTAACTAACATTGCTAACAACAAATCAAAACCTATAAGAAAAAAATAGGCTAAACTGCTAAACTATCTAACAATCTATAATGTTGAATGGTGAATGGCCTAAAAGATATAAACCATTTAATACTTGTTCTGACATGTTTTGCACCTCCACACAAACTTTACTTGTGGTGAAACGAACTCCTTTGGTCATCCAGGTTGCAGACCCCCGCTGCATTGCTGAAAACCCACAGCGTGAATACAACACTGTAAGTTGCCTTCTCGTCTCATGCCGACCTGACCTGTCTGCCCTTGTTTCCATCTGGTCCGCACATCAAACACATCAGCACATCAGAGTGACAGCAGCACCTTTCATTATTGATCGAGATACTTCATATCTTGAGAAATAGCAGGAAGAGAACTGACGATATGTCGGGTTGGGCCCAAAAAGTTGACTGACTATAGGGGGTCTTTTTGTTCAATTGAGTTCACCTGAACTGAGTTACAAACACTTTTTGATGTATTTGAGGATCTGGGGGAAAAAAAAAAAAAAAAACTTTAAAGTTTGATGCAGCAAGGTTAGCTTACAAACTAATGGGAACCACAGTTCAATAGCTCTGGTCTCATGAATGGTAACAGGAGATGACACATTTTGACAAAAAGCCAAATGTTAAGCACAGAATTTGAGATGTGAGGCTAAGAACAAGGTCTACCAGGCTGTGGGAAGCAATGTTTTGGGCCTATGAGGAAGTTCGGAGCTGGACTCAAAAGATTTTTGAATATTCTCAGTTCACAAACAAAAATGATTGTTAGCTAAATAAAATTGGATTCATTTGATCCAATGAAATACTAAGTGGAAATGAACAAATATTGGATGCCAAGAGCAAAATTAATTCAGCCAGATGGGTCCAAATCTTCAGAGTAAGATGGAAAATTTTCACTGAAATGTGAGTGAAGTAAATCCAGAACTGATTAAATGCAGCATCATCATCTTAGAAGACAAAGTTTTGAGAAACATGCTCGCTCTATGAGCAAATTTAACAAAGTAACAGACATCAGACATAACTTGGTTAACCACTGGAAACCGCAGCATAGCACTGCATCAAAAAGAGAGACCATCTGTTAAGGTGATGTTGTTTGATGAGAGTGAAAACATTAATTTGTCATCAGATTGTCAGCTGTTATCATGTTTTCCTTTTTTTTTCTCTTTTAGTTTTTTCCAGAGGCAGATCCCTTTGTCTGCCAGCTATACAGTATTACACAAATAGCTGACTCGTTGAAAAAAGGCAAAACATAATCTTCTTTGTGCTGCAGTCACTCACTTTAATGTTTCTATCAGACCTCTGTGCAGCAATGAGGCTTTGTGTGCAGAGATGTATCAGCAACATGGCGGTATAGTGGATGTGATCATGACCTCACACCAACAAGGTTTTCTTTTCTTTATTTGCATGTTCTTCCTGTGCTTGCATGGGTTTTTATGTTGGTATTCTGGTTTTCTTCCATGATCCAACACTAATATTGCCCAAATGTGTGCTAGAGCAGTGAGGGACCAGTCCAGACTGTGATCGATATAAACTCGTCATAAAAGATCTAAGTATGCCTCTATTTGAACAGGGCTGATCGGTAATCCTGTCAGAGCTCACGGGACTCACGCAAGCAGGCAGATCCATTGAGGTTCTGCTCGTAGCCTTCGTCACAGACACACCCTCCGACAGGCACCATCCACTCCCCCTCAGCGTTGCAGTGCATGCGAGGCGGCGAGCCTCCCTGTGTTTTGCTGTGAGGGACACACGTTCCGCTCACAGGCACCAAGGCGGTCGGCTCTGCACCCGAGGGAGTGGCCGGGTAGGAGGCTAAGTAGAGGCTGGTGGCCGGACAGCGTCGGTAGAAGATGGACACACCCATGAGGGAGACGCAGGCTCCACTGTCAACGATGGCCAAGACAAATCTGCAATGGGATCAGACGAGAGGGTTTTCTTTTCAGTTCAGCTGTGTGCGTATTTACAAAATAGCCATGTCTCAACTACAGAATAATAGCCCAACAATTCCCCATGAGCAAAAATAGGCCACAGTGGAAATAGAAAATAACTGAGAGGAGGAGCACATTTAGCAGGGAGTAGGGAGACGATTACCCGCTGCGTGTCAGGGGAGCAAAGCTGCGAGTCTTTATGTTGATGCGGCTGTATCTGTTGGGCTGGTACTGATGGGGTGAACTGGGCTCCACCTTGGAAAAGCTCTTATCGGCTGCGATAGTGTCGATTTTCACCCAACCCTCCCTGGTCTCCTTCTCTCCACTGGATGGCTGAAAAGACGGAAATGTGCAAAGTGCAAAGGAGACAGAGAGAGACAAGATAATGAGTAGTTAAGACCAAACAAAATAACTCAGAGTGAGTGTGGTTGACAGGAAGGAAAGTAAACAGGCAGAAAATTATGGACACGAAAATGAGGCGGCTGACAGATGAAGGATCGGTAATATGCCGTAGAGTAAATAAAACAAAAACAGGAATAAGAGGAAATAACAGGATGAAAGGCAAGCTGGGGATTTAGCTGTATTTGTATCTGCCATACGAACATTACAAGAAAGTTTAGTGAGCAACATAAATGTTGACTGAGATCTGTGCAGGTCTCAGTGGGGGTTGTGCTCAAGTTCCCACCAAGACTGTCAGTGTTGTATTACTTCCTGAGTGACACTGATTTTGATTTGCATTTTTAAAAAAGCATTTCACTCCTCTGCGGAAAAACACATTCATCTATACAAATACTGAATCCCTCCCACCAGGACTGGGACTGACAGTCACACTCAGATGATTAAAAGTCTTCAGAAAAAGTTAAACACTGCAGTAAATGCTTGCATAAATAAAATATATCTGAGAATACAGGTCTGAACCACAGTTGGGATTAAAGCAGTAATACATTACTGTAACTGTAGTTTCTGTGAGCTTGTTACACATCACTTTTTTAAAAATGAAAACAGTACATCTTTTAGGCCTAAATAAACAACAGGTTATCTTTATGATGTCTGGATGTTGGTAGCTTTTACTAACAGAGTTCTGCACGCCTACTGAAGATTGCCCTCCTCTGTGGGAGTGCATGCAACTAACTGGTGTGAATTCATTGACTGAATCATTCATTACACTGGCCGACACACTGATGACAGCTCAGCTAATGCGTCACAGCAAAACTACTGCATGCACATTGAAGAAAAAACGAAAGTACAACTTTTTTTAATTAACGTGTTTTTAGAAATCACTCCAAATCATCCTCAAGAAGTAACTAGTTACTGCATTCAAGTGCTTATTTGGCCAACGCTGGTCTGAAATGAGAGCAGGAGGTTCAGAGGATTGCCTGCAGTGCGTAAAGTGGAAATTTCATGTCCTAAATATGTAATTATTGGACCTGAAATGACATTTCTGAATTCACAATAAGATATTTTTCTTACACTTGTAGCAGCCACACCAGTGTGACCTGAGGACATTTTCAATCCTCAGCCATGTTTCTTCAAAAATCAGAGTGATTACAATTACTCCTTGTGATGGGATGATGAGAGGTTCTGCTGTTTCAGTGTAATATTAGCTCGAACAACAATGAATCACTAATGCGGCCCGAGTTTAATGATTCTGTCTGAAGGTACTTTGCCTCAAAGGGAGGAATTAATATTGGTTTAATTCAGTTGTGGAAGGGAAGTGAAACGTTAATCAGTGATTAGTAGCTGAAATGTTTAAATGTCCAATTCATCTGTTTGTTTAATCCCAGAGAATGCTGAAAGACTCCATAAAAAAGAACCTCCTTCATCAATCTAAGATATGTTCTATATCAGAAAAAAAAAATTTCTATTCTATTCTATTCTATTCTATTCTATTCTATTCTATTCTATTCTATTCTATTCTATTCTATTACATTACATTACATTACATTACTCATTTTCATGGCTAAAGTCATTACATTTTGACAGAAATAATTCTAATAAAGCTAATTACATCTATTCTGTGATCTGGTGCCATTAGCATAGCATATGTAACCCAGGTGTAAAAAGAGAAAACATTTCATTTTGAACAATATGGATAGATAATTAATTTATTCATACAAATGACTTAAATTACAACACTTTTCATTTATTTGTTATTTTACAGTAATTAGAAATTAAAATAATTTATTTAAAAATGTTTTGAGAAAGTTTTATGCTACTTCCGCTTTAAGAAAAAACTTCTTCCGTGTTAACGAGGAGCGAGCGAAGCAGCAATGGTAGAGAACGCAGCGGAAAAAAACACGTGAATACAGAAAAAGAAGACGAGAAACTCAACTTTGAAGGTTTTGAGACATCTTCACACTCTCCTTGTAGAGGAGAGTTTGAGCGACAGGTTTTGGTGAGTCGCGTATTTTTTTTTCCTTAATTAGTTTCAACGAGTGTGTACGTGTGCCGAGCGGAGGTGACGATACTGCGCCATTTTGTGTTAGTCTGTCATTAAATTAACGATGGCTCGCTTTTATGTGATTTAGTGGAGTATTGTAGATAAAAATAAAAGAAAGAGAGACTTTATTGAATATCTTTGTGTGGCGTGTCATGCAGGCCAGGTTTTGTGAACCGCCAGGAGAACTTTATAACCTCGTGGCGGCTGCGGACGGCTCGTGTCTGTATGTGCTGCAGCACGAGGGCAAGCGCACTTGCACGTGACCCGGAACGGCGAGCCTGACCCGAGGATTCGCGAGAACCTGGATTGCTTGTAAAGGACAGCGCCAGTGCTGTATCCCTCATCAGAGGTTGATGCTGCAACATCCCTCACGCGGTACGACTGTGGAATTTCCTTCACTCAGTGAGCTGAGTGTTGAAACTAAACTGAACTGAAACTAAAAGGTTTTCCAGATAACTGCAACATATTTGAAAATCTTCTGGAAAGAATTAATCGTTGTCTTTTATGTTGATTGTTGTGAATTGTGTCCATTGTGTTTGCCATGATTAATCAAAAGGTTAACCTTGAGCAGAGAAGAAAAAGTGTATTTAAAGGAATTTATCCTTTTCAATAGAAAATTAGGAGAAAGAGTTAACTCAGGAAACATCTAAATAATTACAACTCATTTCTAATTTGTTGAATTAAAGAACCGCTCCCATCCAAATGAAATTATGACTTGCATTTATTTCCAAATTAGAATTTACATGAGGCCCATCCAAACCTAATTTATAAATTAGAGAAACTCCATTTGAAAATAACCAGTGTAATTAAAGTTTCAATTATCATTCAAAATCTTGTACAGAAAAGGGTTTATTGGTTTATTGTGATTGTTATTCTGTTGATGTATATATTGTGTGTTTATCAGTCTTGAAGTAAATGCTGGCTTGTTCTTCCATAATCGATCTCTGGTGTGTTTTCTGTTTTCCTCACTCCTTTCGAGCCGAGAACTGGTCCAGTAGCTCATTGCCTATAAACTATAGTGACGCATAGCATAGTATTTTATTTTGTTGATAGCTTTTTAATGGTTTCATAGTTGTGTATGTTATAAACAGTTACTATTAATTATAATAATTAATTGCAGGAAAGTAAAAAGAAAGATGAATGGAAAAATTGAATTTTGAAAAATTTATTAATCAGTTAAAAAAATATATTTTTATCTCTTTGATTCAACTTCGAACATTTTTATAAAATGATACGTTCATGGTACAGTATGTGTTATTACCACCATAGTAATGTTTGTTTATTAAACACTGATATCAGGAGACAGTTCATAAAGTGCTGGTCTGTTCTGTTGTACTGTCTAAAAATAAAGGATGAGTTGTATAACTTAGGTAAGTTAATTAAAAATGACTGATGTATCCTGTTTTTCTAAGTCCTAGGGAAACCTTTGTGGTGAATATCACTTGAATGCTGGTATGCGCCTTTAAACAATCTTTTGAGGATGTGAAAGTGAATGTTGATGAAGACAGAAAATGTCACAAGAAAAAAATCAGTTTTTTATTCATACTGGCAAGTATGGCTTTATTGCCATTATGTATGTTGGAAATGGACAGCAAACATGTGGAAAGCAAAAGCACAAAACTGACATGCGGTTAAAGTCCAGCTGGCCGCGGCTCAACCCTCTGCTTCTCAGGTCAGTTCAGATCATGTGTGCATCCTAAGCACTGAGCTGTCAGATTGCCCTGGAGATAACTACATGATGAGCTTGTTCTGTTGGACCGCTGTGTTAGATTTGATGTTGTCTTGATGCGAGGTTGCAGATTAAAAAAAAAAAAAAAAAAAAATCTGCTGAACCAAGCATGTATGTCAGAATTGGGTAACTGGTGGCCTGAAGGCCACATCTGTCCTCTGTCTTCATTATTTGTGATTTCACAGTTGATGTTTGGATGATGGTGTATCTTACCACATTTGAATCAGCTATCAATGGAAAACACTAAATTATTGTACAACTGCAATTAGTAAAAAAAAAAATTACATACAACTAGTTAATTCCATTGAATTAACTGCAATGATTCATAAGTCTTTGTAGCAGAAATAGATAGTCAGAATTTGGCTCTGTGATAATAAGGATGACATTTTTGCAACCTTTTTCCATGGCTAACATACGAGAACCTACGGTGGCCATGAAAAGGGCAAAAGACCTTTTCCACAGTGTTTGGTCACTGCTGTTAAAACAGTGTTGGTACATGGGAATGGGCTGTTAAGCAAATGTAAATATATGGTTTTTCCTACCGTAACAGATTAATATAGAATATTAGTGACAATATAAATACATCGACATGTAAAGGAAGCGCGCAGTGTTTCTCCTCACCTCGGCCACCCAGGTCCTCTCCAGCTCCCTCTGGGAGTCGGCCTGTTTGTAGTACAGGGTGAGCGTCTCCCTGCAGGTGGGTGAGGGGGAGCGCAGGCTGGAGCAGTCACGCACCGAGAAACGCAGCGTGACAAACACTCGCGGAGCCGAGTGCCGGTACAGGAAAGGCGTAGCCAGCCAGTTGTCCTGCAGACGGGGATTTTGGTTGACATTGCAGACCTCAAAAGTTCGTATGAGCTTCCCTCGGTCGTCCAGGACGCTGACTTCATCCCACTGAGAGAGACAGAGACGGATATTATGAGCTTGTGTAAACCTAAACATAGCTCAGGAAAAACAACCTCTTGAGAGGGGTGCGTCAACATAAGCATTTATGCCCAGGAGCAGATACGATTTTTTGCACAGTTATGAATCTTCCTTGCATCTGGAGACGTGGTTCACATTTCACAGGGTAAATAAGGAGCGTAATGTTTGTGCTACTGATTTGTTTCATATTCTTGTAGTGGAGCTAAAAATTTAAAAACAAGAAACGTTTTTCTTTGACTTTAATACACAGCTGTACTGAACCCTCTTAGATGTAGGTCATCCCTGTCCCAGTACTCCAAAATAGACTTTCCATTGTTGAATTAGGTAATCAATGATATTGAAAAACTGCTACAGCCGTTAATTACACCACTGGAGCTTTTGCTTCACGTCACACATTACATTTCAAATGATGCAAACAGAACTGTCATTACCAAGAAATCAATTTAAAATTTTCTTTGAAATTGATGGGAGTGTGCAGTTTCTTTCGATGAATACAATCAAATGCATGAGCTTTCTTGTGGACGGGAACTTAAAGCACGACAGAAATACTAGTCAGTATTTGTATGTAGTGTACACTGCACTGTTTCACTACCTACCCACAGCAGTACACAAGACAGCTATAACATGTAAAAAACAGCCAGAAAATTGAAAAAAAAATAAGGTGACATTTCTCATCTTTTAGGTCAGCCAATTTGATATTGTTTACCCAAACAGACTTATTGAAAACATATTGCAGCCTATCAGGACAATGGGTTATGAAACGCTTTGACTCAAGTTTGTTGAAGGTAAAGTCTTTAGGATGTTAA
The DNA here is from genome assembly GCA_900302745.1 of Parablennius parvicornis. Classification (NCBI taxonomy): domain Eukaryota; kingdom Metazoa; phylum Chordata; class Actinopteri; order Blenniiformes; family Blenniidae; genus Parablennius; species Parablennius parvicornis. Next base: position 17,507 of record OMNM01006790.1, read on the forward strand.
AGGAATATCCATCCATCTTCTATGCGTCTTTATCCAGTGCCGGGTCACAAGTCTCTGGAGCTGATATTGATTATAAATACATGAGGCAGGAAGCAAAATGCTAAACCCAGAGTACTACACAGAGCAGAGGGAATCACACTTCAGCAGCAATTAAAATGTTCATAAAGATCATGTTTACAGTATTTAATACGAATAGCGAGTTCTCAATTTCTTTCCCAAAGGCTAGTTGACTAATCTTATAATTTTTTTTTTTTTTTAACTGTCTGGATTTATAGAAACGAGTCACAGGGAGCATCCCAACTCACAATATATTGATTGCTATGACATAAAGCAACAAATGAATGAGCCCCAGTGAATTATTCTGGCAATATTCAAAAACAGCAGTAGAGCTGATGTTTCTGTTCTACTCAATAAGCAACTGTTTTAGTGAGTAGCTTTTAGTATTTGATATTACCGTAATCTAATCTGACTCTGTCCTGTATTAAACATTAGCCTGTCTGCATGTTTAAGAACAACAACAACAATTCTACAGCATTTTTGTTCTAAACTGAAGTGACGGTCAAGAAATTGAACATCAGTGTGTCTGTTCAACAGATCAGTGGAAAGACTATCTGAAAGCACGTGGCAAAGTTGAATGTTCTAACTTTATTTCTAAAAGCTTTGCTTGTTCCCGTCTGTTGCATTATAATGAAGCCTGAAAGACAAATTTTTAAAGTCTCAGCAGATAAATTCCAAAGTGTTTGCATGGCTGGGCACAGGCCATGCAAGGGGGAAATTCAATTCACATGGGGTGCTGGCATTTTGCACTCAGTTGAGTGTTTCTGTTGTGTAATAGAGTATTTTAAAGATGGATCTGTTTTTACAATGACATGTGCTGGGTTTTTGTCTTGCACCACTTTGGCATTTGCATGTGTGCCATTGTTCACATGTGACAGGTGGCAGACGCTTGTGCCTCTGACTTATGGCAGCTGTTGTGTAATAAAATTAGCAGATTTTGTTGTATTTTAGCGAAGCAGAACACTCTCAGGAGCGCAAATGGATTTTGGGGGGAAAAGACACAAGTTGTACACGGAGAGAACTGAGCGGTGCGAGACGCAGCTCTCGAAGAAATCCTGTCAGATGAGACAAAATGTAAATTGTGGCTCAGGGTTTAGTTTCACCAATTATACAGTGCAGTGCCTCTGAGGATGAAAAGGCTCTGCTTTAAGCCTGTGTAGCCCTGAGTGACAAGCAAGGCCTTTTCTGTTGTAACACAGAGGAATTATGTATTAGGCCTCATCATCATTATTCTTCTTAGTACAATGGCAAGAGTACAAAAGGTCTTGACACCCTATCAGGGTGCATTAAGCGTGTGTGATTCAGTGTTTGTGCACGTTAGTGTATCTCTGCATGCTTACGTCTCTCTCTCAGTGTGGTTCTGACAGCCTCTGTGAGCGGATCACACATGAGAGACTGCTTTCATATTTTGCCCAATTGGAATAATGATAAGATCAGTGAGCAGATAGCAGCGCTGTCAGTCTAATGGAGGGAAGAGACAGTTTTCTTTCTCTCTGTCTGGGATCCACTCTGTCAGTCAGACAAGGGAATGAAGGGAATCAGGAAGAGGGGACAACAGAGAGCACATGGAGGGGAGAAGGGATGTGGTGGAGAAAGAAAAGTGGTGAAATGATAAACAGAGGATGTGTGTGTGTGACAACATGGGGTGGCTGCAATAAATATTTGTCTAACCATGTGAACCTTCAGGTGGACAGAGTTGCCACTGGTATTTCTGTGTGTGTGTGTGTGTGTGTGTGTGTGTGTGTGGCATTGTGTGCAGTTTGCATCTATACTTCCGTGAGAAAACATTGCTTTCATTTGTTTTCTGACCCCCCAGACAAAATCATCCTGCCCCCCCTCCCTTCCTTGTCTCACTTTCTCCCTCCCCTGTGTTAAAAAAAAAAAAGAAAAAGAAAAAAAAAAGCCCAGATTGGTGAGGAGGGGTATATGAAGCATTGGAGAGAGAAGAAAAAAAAAATCGGGACGACTCATCTCCGTGATTTAATTTGAACCGAAATGCCAGAGAGCCACGCTCCCACTCACTGTCTCTCCACTGACAGAGGGCAGGGAGGGGCAGGGACTCGGACACAACGGTGGACGCAAACACACAGAAGCGGGAAAAGGCACGCACATCCACCCGGAGACATATGTACACACACAAAGCAAACACACAACAGAGGAGCAGAGAGTGAAAATATAGGAAGGGAAAAAATCTTGCAAAGTCCTGGAGTAAGAAATGGTTTGACACTGAAAGGAAATAAAGGGCAGATTGGAGATTGAGCAGCAGGATAAAAGGAAGAATATGAGGCAGACATCTAGCGACTGAGGTACTGTGAAGGACAAATGAAGAAATGATTAAAAGAGGGAGAAAAGGAATGAGAGACAGAGATGCTTGTCAGTACATTAAAAGAAAGAAGAGTCAGTCAGAAAGCAAGAGGAGAGACCACTGTGAAGAATATGCACAGAGCCTAGAGCAAAAGACACGACGGGATGTGAAGAGAGAAGTGAGGAAAGGGTTAAATAAAAGAACACACGCACACACACATGCAGAAAGACACGTCCACACTAACACACACACCTCCCTTGTTCTCTCCCCCTCGCTTGGTCTGTCTTTCTACTTCTCTCAGCTTGATGCCCGAGGTCAAATAACCATATCTCCATCTCAGAAGCACTTCTCATCCAGGGACCATAAAGGAGAAAAGAAAACTCATGCAAATGCTTGACTTGTGTGCACGCACGCACACACACGCGCACACACTCACACACACACTACTGCCTTACGTGGAGCAGCGATTCATTGACACAATGCATGCCCTCACTCCTCAACCTGATCGTCCCAACAGAGCGTCTAACAACAGGGCTTAGCCTGAGTCAAAACGGACCACGATCTCAGATTGTAGCCCTGAAGTCACATCATTACCCTTAAAACTGTAAAAATGTTCAATGGTTCTCGACTTTAGTTGGTCGGTCAGACCCCAAAATAGTGATGTGCCTTGAGGTTTGAGGCCTCAGGAGGGTAGGTAAACAAGAACGCGCACACACACACTCGCACTGCTCACTTCTCAGGCCAAGTCATTGACATAATGCCTGCCTTAACCCATTAGTGTAATTTTACCGCCAAGTCTTCGACAGTAACCTCAGACTATAATAACATTAGTCATAAAAACCACATCTTAAGTCTTAGAAATGCGTTAAACTTTAGAACCAACTTGGATTGTACCCCACATGAATAGTGCTCACACGCACGCATGCACGCACGCACACACACACATACACATACACACAAACGCACTAATGGACGGCCCCTATTAGCAGCTGCCATCATGGTTCACAAGCTCCTTAAACAGATGAGGCCCTAATTAATCAAACATCACGTTGAATTATGGGCCGACACTGGAGGCTAGACTGGAGTGATAATGACAGAGCATAAAGCTAAAGTGTGCTGTAAGGTGAGATAAAAGCCTTGGTGTGAGAGTGTATGCCTACCAGATGTTGGTTGTGAGCTCTGTTTGGAGCTGGAAGTGGCATCGTCTCTCACTTAGCACGTAGCAAAGGAGCAATAATACATGCTACACGTTTTGTATAAATGCACTGTGTGATGCCGAAAAAAGATTTATATATCGGACACCAAAACATCCTTGCATAAAATTCTAAATATAGTATCAATCTGTACTCAGGAGCTAACTAAAGGTTTCCAGCACAGTAACAAGTGCATGTAGACGTAGTGACCCCCTGCTCCTCACATGTGAGTGATTATCTGATGACAATGAAGACGATGTATGGGCGTAATTATGAGCCATATTAGAACTGAGCCGTAATCACTCACAGATGACTGATTTTAACTGACCCAGCGGTTGACCCTCGCACTGTCACGCAAGTACACACGTATAACAGTCGGTAACCCCCCGTACCACCATCACCA